>PVKA01001315.1:128481-151129 GCA_004027165.1 Ctenomys sociabilis | reverse complement strand
CCCTCTGCATCCTCCAGTGCCTGGGCGAGGGCCCTGTGCATCCTCCAGTGCCTGGGCGAGGGCCCCGTGCATCCTCCAGTGCCTGGGCGAGGGCCCCGTGCATCCTGCAGTGCCTGGGCGAGGGCCCTGTGTATTCTCCATAAATAAGCCATGATCCTGCCAAGCAGGGCACTGAGAGTGCACCACCAGCAGCACCTGGTCAGTGAAGCCAATGATGGGCTCAGGAATATGGAAAACTGGTGTGATTCTTGGGCCTTCAACACCTGATCACAGCGTAATACAGCACAGACAGAAGGAAAGAGCCCCTTGGCAGAAAGGCCCCTGCACAAGGCCCCGGGGTGGGTTCCCTAAGAGCACCTGGGCCCTGCAGCTGGGAGGAACCCGGCCCCTCCCCGCCTTCACCTGGCGTCGTAAGCAGCTTGCCAAGCAGCATCCGCTCACAGCTGGCTTCTATGTGGACACAGATTCCGTATTTGTGAGTTTCCCGTAATAGTAGAAACAAATGGATTGCACACAAAACACTGATAATAATATCAAGATGCAATTACATCACTGTTCAAGTGACATCTTTCAAAACATCATCCTAATAGTTTCCATGATTTTCCCTGTTTTAAAAGTCTATAGCTTTTTTAAAAGTGGACTGGTTTCATGTTTGCTCTTTTTAAAAAATTCTGTAGACTATTAAGGCTTAAACAATAAATCTGGTGAATCTTTGTACCTCTTGTGGAAGGGGAATTTTTTCAGTTTATTCCCTGCAATGCATTACTATCAAATAATGCAGCTTGGGGATCGGCTTCACTCCCTCTCTAGGATGAGCACTATGCGCAGGCTCCCTCTGAGTTGCATGAGCAGGTGTGGGGAGCTAAGGGGGAGGGAGGGCCGTGTCATAGGTGCCCGGTTCGTGTTTGCTGGTCTGTGTGCAAGGCAGAAGAGCTCTGGGCTGTTACAGAATGTCCACTCATGCCCTAAGCTTGCCTTTGTACCCCTCATCCTAGCCCCGATCTTCTCATGCGTGTCTGCTTCACATAAAGGGGTCGAACAGTGAGCACAGATCCAGTTCACTGGAACCCGTGACTCCCCCGTGTGGTTTGGTGCAAGGCACTCTAGGCACTGTTCCGTGCTGGTTTTATTTACAACTTTACATGGGGAAAGCTGCATGACTTTGTGCACACTCTGCCTTTGTCTCTCTTCATGCTGCGGGAAGGCTGGTGGCCCTGCCTTGCCCTCACAGTTAGTGGACACGACTAAGAGACCCTGGTGAGATGAACACAGTCACACGCAGCTCTCTTCATCTGTACCTTAATGCTTGTGACAGTCGTCTCAACCCTCTCCTCAAATGATTTGAAAGTAGGAGAATTCCTAAAATAACAGAAAGAGATAGGTCAGCCGATAATCACCCAGCATCCTAGCATCCACGCTGCTCGGGTCTCCACGCTTATTTCTAAATATCCTGTTTCCAGCAGAGCCAGCTTGGCCTATAGCCAACACCAACCATGTTCTAAAATGTATTCCACTTCACTAAGCTAGGTCTGTACTAGACATGGGATACCTGTAAGAGCCGGATATGCAACTATGAAATAAATCATACAGCTTGTGACAATGATACAACTCTAAAAATGCCAGTAGTGTGTCATAAATCATTCCTAACGAATCAACAGAGTGATGGCTCAATTTGTCATCAACTAATAAATTGTTTCTATAACATCTTTATAATTCATAGTTTTAAAAAATTATATTGTAAACAACAGAAAAAGTATCTGAAGAATGTCATCTTTGACTTTCTTTTACTTGGAATTTTAAAGTTTCTTGTTTCAAATGTGAGACAAGATAGAAATAGCTCAAGGATGGAAAAAATTTGTATACCTTTTCTTATCTGTGTCTTCAAAAGTAATCATTTTGACAAGTTCCATGAGAAAGTGCTTCTGAAAGTGAATGCTTTTGTTATTTCATGCTGAAATACACCCATGACATAATCTCTACTGATTAAGTTGTACTAATAGCACATGGTAGTTTTCTTCTCCGAAAGGAGACACCTATTTGTTGTCTTATGAGGGCCTTCGAAGCTTTCTAGTCTCATGCGTGACTCATTCAGTGTAGTAACACACACCACTGTGTAGCTTTAAGTGGAGATACTTAGGTCACTTGGTGTTTTCTGGCTTCCTGCGCTTGACTTGACCATTGAACCATCAGTTCAATGCTGATATCACTGAGTGCAGCCCAAGAAACAGTAACTGCGCTACTCAAAGATGCATCTTAAAACTCATCCATGTCGGCTTTTGGCAACAGAGGCCATTACTTTTATGTCCAAAAATTCAACTGAAAGTTACTGCATCTCATGGGCCACTGAGTGGAAAAAAGGAAAATGATGAAGGACCCAGAGGGGCTTTCGAAGGGAGAATGGTTATAAAATGCAGCTTTCACTGTAAAGTTCGGGGTGAACCAGGGCTTTAGTATTATCATGAGGCAACTAATATAGGGAATGCATCTTGGGTGAATTGGGCTTTATTGGGAGTGATCCCCTGAGAATCCAAAGCTGAATTGGATTCAACTTAGATTCAGAGTGCATAGACTAGCAGTCTGTGATGCCAGAGGCCTCAGACATGGCCCCAAACCCTGGGTGGCATTCAGACACTTGTCACCTACCTCTGCGTGATGCTTCACTTTCCTCTGTTTCATAATGGAACATTACTGCAGTTACACTTGAGTGGCGCAAAAGTATAGGCTGAGGCATGCCCTGCCACTGCAGGTTCCACGTCACCCATCAGTTAGTTCGTGGGCAGGCAGTTAAGCCTACAGGCTCATGGGTATGTGTTAGATTAGTGAGATCAATTTTCCTCTCAAAGTTAATTTCAAGGAGTTCATGGGATTCCATTTGACATAGAAGTCCTGTTATATAGGGAATCCTGGTCACAGAGAAAACTCACATTAATTTTGTCCTTGCCCTTTTTTTTTTCTTTTTGATTCTCAGACTCAAAATTTACTAAGGAAAGAAGCTCAATGTCTCAGGCTGACTGTGCTTTTCAGGGGACTTACCTGTCAGGAGGAAAAACTCATGTGAAGATAAATTACACAACCTTAATTTTACGTTCCTTATTTGCTACTAAATGCAGAAAACCAAATACAGTACTGTGGTTGAGTTTCCAAGTCATCCAATAAACCCAACAATTGTGGTGTAGAAGAGACTTCCCTGGATGGAATGGAATAAGCATTCTAAATCACACTTGGATGCCTGCTGGTGGAACAGGGGAATCTGTTTTATCCAACTGACTCAGATCATGTGAGACCACAAACCTTTAGCAGTACAAATGGCCCTAGAAAGAGTTTGGTTTCAGGAGTCAGAAGTGATTTAAAGTAGTTTCTGAGCCCCCACTGTGATGTATTCAAAGCACAATTTCTCCTGGGAAGCAGGCACCATAGGTGTGGTCCTGGCAAAGTGGAGGGAGGTCCCAGAGCCCGAGCTGCAGCCTGAGCCCACAGCAAGGGCAGTGGGGCCCCTGAGTACCCTGTGAAGGGCAGCAGATCTCACCCTTCTAAGTTTAAATAAGCTGAATGAGATAGCACCCAAGTGGCTTTCACCACACTGCCATGGCAGCCGCCAGCAGGGCCGGGCCACAACTTGCCTCTTCTGACTCCCCATCCAGTGTCCCCCCATCCGGACCCCATTTCTATCAGTCTGAATTGATCTGGTTGTATCGCTGGGCCACGCAACCTCGAGCCTGGGAATGTCTTTCTTACAAGTTTTCATCTGGCCAGTATTTTTTTTTTAAATATATATTTTAGGGAAGGTTCTACAGGGTGTTCAGGGTCTACTGAACACTACTAGATTGGATTCATAGAGATTCTCCTGTTTACAGCCTCCCAAGAGCTGGGATTATAGGCACGACCATGCCTTCTAGTGGGCCCCAGGGGTGGGACTGGCAGGGGAGGCCCGGGATCAAAACCCTGGACCCTGCACCTGCTTTCAGGTGCTTTAACCACTGAGCTATTTGGCTGGCCCTGTAATCCTTCTTAATTATATCATTTAACAGGCACCTATTTACCTGAAAAATTGAAGGACGCCCTGTCCTGTCTAGGACAATAGCCTCTTCGCCTTGTAGCCACTGTTGAAATGCTTCCCGGGCTTGTGTTTAGTTCTGCCAAGATACAACACACCTTGCCGCCCTTGCAAGTGTGAAGGGGGCCCTGTGCTTTTTCAAACAGCTCCCTCTGTTTTGACCTCAGGACATCCATCCATGTGAGGTGACACTTATTTCTTGTACTGTCCAGGTAAGGGACTGGGGACTGAGGTAGGTGAAGTCACACAAGAAAGGCTGTATTTTAAGACAGTATGAGTCCTGAAAAACCCAGGCCCACCACTCCATCTTTCTGTAGAACTTCCAGCCTTTTCCCACAAGGCAACCAGACAAAACAGGCAGAGCACAGGCTATTTCCATCCCATGAAACAGCGGGGGAGGAAGCTCTCACAGTAGCCCTGACCTGGTGCCCCTTCACACACTTGCTGTGTTAATCATCTATAAAATATTTTATACACATTACCTCATAGCAGGCATACTTATGGAATGGCGAATGGAGTAGCTGCAGGACAAAAACCAGAAAAAAAAAAGGGAAAGAAGCACAGTATAAGTACATGAAAAACTTCCTCTTCACATTACAAACAGCAATTTTAAATATCAGAAGCACCCCTGCCCACCCAACCCAGATGGCTTTCCTTGGGCATGAGGAGACGCAGTCAGCTTTCAAGGCTATAGCGAAGAGTGGGTAGATAGGCCATTACTGGGTGGCATTTTACTTCTTCTGTGTAGGGTCCCTACAGGAAGTCTAAGGGCCTGGTGCCCCTGCTGTTCAACCCCATAGACCCTCCAGGTCCAGCTTAGGTCTCCACTTCCTAATGCCGTTTGCAGCGTCTACCATGGAAGGTGGGACTTCCCATTTGTCTTGGTTCTACTGTCTAGGACATCTGGCACACATACAAGGTTTCAGAGAACCTTAAGAGACTCATCCTCTCAGTCCCATGGCTGTGGGCTCATGTCCTCATATACTGGGTCATTTTCCATTGAATCCCACTCAGAAACCAGGCTGTGCGCAGGGTGGGAGCAAGAGGGGCGCCCTTGTCCTGGGCTGATGCTTGGGCCCCTGCCCCACCTGTCAGTGTGGCCTCCGTGGTCTCTTCTCCCGGGGCACAGGGAGAACTGGGTCAAGTGTGTCCCCTGCCCCAGAGTACTCACTGAGGCCATTAGCATGGGCATCCTCTATTAAAATATTCAAGGCATACTTGTCTTAACTCTAGACACGCCATATGGAAACTATTGACAAAATATTTCCTCAGAAATTACATTTAAAAACCATCAGTAGAACAAACTGGGCATTACTAATCTATATACCTCTTTAAATATAATCAACACTTAGAAAACAATAATTTATGTAAAATTCTAGCTAAATTTTGCTTAATTCAGAAGCCAGAAATAACATGTTTTCCAATAACCTTTCTTCCGTTGGACTTTAGAAGGCACAGTAAGCTGAAGGTGTAACATTATACACAGTGCAGAATTTCATGGCAAAAAGGTGTGCCAGCGGGGTGGCGGTCTAATTGTACCAAACAGAAAGGAACAGGAAAGTGAATGCACCGTCCTGCGGTGCCTCTGTTCTAGCACCCAGTTTCTTTTACTGATTTAAACACAAAACAACAAATAGTAATAATAATAAAAGTGTGCCTGAAAAAAAAAAGAAAAGAAAAAGAAAAAAAAAAAAACAAACAGTTGGGAAAAGTCAGAGAAACTCAACAGTTGGGAGGAATAAGCTGCTCTTTCTCAGTTTAACTTTCTGAAAGATTTGTAAAAAATACACCCCTCTCAATTTCAATGATTTAAACGTTCCTCTTTCGATTCCGAGGACCAAGGACCTATCCAATCTGGGAAGAAATGATGCAGGAAGAGGACGGGCGTGCGCGGCTCCTGAGGGCGGTGTGTGCGCTCTCCGGCGCCGCCGGGCCCCCTCCCAGCCCTGGCTCCCAGCGCGGTGCGGGCTGCTTACCCGATGGAGTGAGACCTGCGCCCAGCAGCAGAGGGAAAAGCAAGGGCAACGTTAGCACAGCGCGTGCACAGAGCCAACACACCACCCCGCCCATCCCCTCCCAAGGGCTCAAGGAGCAGACCAGCTACCCCGCCCACCACTGTCCAGATCAACCGGGGAGCCCCTTGCCTGCCGCGGCCAGGCTCCAGGACCCCTGCGGCGCCCAGGCCAGCAGAGCAGAGCGCAGGAGCGCAGCGCAGATGCCCTGTGTACTGCAAAACCCAGGACCTCTGGCCTGATCCTAAGGCACAGCCCAGGGCCGGGACCGCTGGCTGAGTGCGTGGAAACCGACTAAACATCTTCTCTACAGGATAACAGGGGCTGTTGTCGGGCCTTCCATGTTCTGGGGTGTATTTGTATGGACCACTGAAATGATTGTCAATTTTATTTGCAATAAAATCAGCTCCACGGGCTGGGTCTGGGGGATTTCAGCGGCTTCCTATGCACCCGCTTGTGCCCCACCCTGGCTGCCCTGTCCTCACCAGTGCCAGCTTGTTAAGGTGGTTCTTGAACACTGGGTAAAATCCAGCCATATGTGCGGCAAGAAAGAATTCAAACACTAAATATAAATATTTGTCTTCGGGCAGCAATAGCTTAAGAATCTAAAAAATAAATGCACACGGATTTTTCTTTGAGGTTCTTAGGATTAAGCCGAAGACCTCACGCATGCCACGCAGCGACTCCCGAGCTCGTCTTATTTTTTACCTTGAGGCAGGATCTCACTGCATTATGCATGCTGTCCTTAAATTTGTAATCCTCCTGCCTCAGCCTCCTAAGCAGCGGGGGTTAGAGTAGTGTGTCATCAGAGCTTGCTGTCCACAGAATTTTCAAAAAGAAGTTAAATATTTAGTTGAAAAGGTCTCTCTCTCTTTTTTTTTTTAAAGACAGACTAGTGAAATTGATTTCTAAAGAAAACTTTCTGAGGCACATTAGCTAAGTTAAAAAAAATACAATAACTGTATAAGAGAGCCTCCTTGCATATAAGAGAAAAATTAAAACTGGTCAGTGTTACATTTTTAAAAGTATGGTGAGGACATATGGTTCTCAAGTTCAAAATCTACCTTCATGTTCACCCTACTTTTATTATGCAGAGAGAACTAGGGAAAGGGATAATGTAGATGGTGCTTATTTAAATGTTTTGTTATTGTCACCAGGCACAGCAGTCCGCCTTTGTGATCCCAGCACTTGGAAGGCTGAGGCAGGAGGACTGCTGCAAATTTGAGGCCAGCCTCAGATACCTCATAAGACCCTGTTGTGAAAAATAAATACGTAAATAAATAGTCTTACTATGGCTAAGTGCTGGGTGATAATGGAATTAATGAAAATGAAATCAAATATGTTAATATTTTGCTAAGGTGAGGAGAAAATGCCAGGTGGTTGTGCAGCTTAAAAGCTGCCATCTGGAGCAGCTGACTGCAGTACATCACTCCGAATTTCCATGTACGCTTGAGTTTCAGATTCAGGAGGTGCTGCCGCTGGCAGAAACCCCTCCGAAAGAAAGCTCATTTGCTTTTATATTAGTGAACTGACCGCTTCTGGTTTCCCCAGCGGAAGGCCTGTCTCTGGGACAAGACCCTGTACCCCGCCCTGAGAACAGAAAAGCTTCCCACGCGCGGGCGGATCCCAGTCACCAGGCAGTGCCGCTCCCAGCCCGGCCAGGAAAGCCGCAGAGCGCCCTGCCACGCACCGCATGTCCCCGAGCTTCCGGCTGAGCGCGGTGCCCACGTTGCTGAGCGCGGCTGTAGCCTTCTGCCCCGCGTGGCTTAGGGTCTCCTGGGTCTTCTTGTAGCTGGAAGAAAAGGGAGCCGCGGTGAGCAGCGCAGTTTCGTTTTATTTCGTTTTGTATTTTTATGACCATCTCCGTAAAACATTCATCTTCCTTCTCGCCCCATACTTTGAATATTCCTTTTCCCAAAGAGATGAAGGAAGAAAATGATCCGTAGGACCCTTGTTTTATTTACTGCTGGGGACAGTTTGTGGGCTGTGATCCTTTCAGTGTGGGTTCGGGCAGAATGTCCGTCCGAAACCCAAGCCAAGCGGGCATTTGCTTTGGGCAATCATAACAGAACTGCCTGGAGGGGGCTTATTTTTAAAGTGAGCTGAGCATCATGGTTGAAACCCCAGCATTGGGAGGCTGAGACAGGAAGATTTCCAAGAGTTCAAGACCAGCCTAGCCTACATATTGAGTTCAAATTAAGCCTGTGCTACATCTAAAAGAACCAGAAGAAGAAGGAGGAGGAGGAGAAAGAGGAGGAGAAAAACGAGGAGGAGGAGCAGGAGGAGGAAGAAGAGAAGGAAGAGGAGGAAGAGGAGGAGGAGAAGGAGCAAGAGCAAGAGCAAGAGGAAGAGGAGGAGGAGGAGGAGGAGGAGGAGGAGGAGAAGAAGAAGAAGAAGAAGAAGAAGAAGAAGAAGAAGAAGTATATTACTACCATAAACACAGGTCCTGAGTTCAATACTAGGTACCAAAAGCAAAAAAAAGTCGGTGCAAGTGTGTGCTTGTTTCTTTTCTGGGAATTGAGCCCAGGGCCTGATGCATGCTCGGCAAGCACTCTGCCATTGCATGCCTTTCCACCAGCAGGCTGCGGACCTCTAGGCACACAACTCCCTGGCTTCATGCTCAACACCTGTCTTAGGGCTGACCAGATCACTCAGTGGACTGAAGTGCCTGCTTAGGCAGATTAGGGTGTGATCCCCAGGGTGCTGTGCCAGCCCCCGCCCCCAGGGGGGTAGTGAGATGGCAACTGAGACTGGGCCTGGTGGCAGGTGCCTGTAATCCCAGCGCTTGGGGGGCTGAAAATTGGAGGATCACTGAGAATCTGATCTGTGCAGTGAGACCCTGCACTAAATACATTAAAAAGTGAGAAAAATAAAAAAAGCTTGTCTGAATGAATCCTTTGGGGGAATTTCTGGGTCTGCTGCAGGGCCAGACAGACTCTCCTTTCATGTGGAAACCACACTGGAGCGACCTCAGAGGCCTCGGAAGCGCATGGGGCATCTTCACAAAGGACTGGAGCATGTCAGATCTGAGTTCTTAAGGATCAGCAGGCAAAAGCAATTTCCAGCAGAACAGCGAGGCACTTGCTGTCTATCACAGGTACCTCTAGCTCCTGCCAGGGCTCTCTTGGGCCAGGAGAAAATTGAATCCTGTCTGGGTATTAAGAGTACAATGGCTTTCCCTCCTACTGAGTGGCTTCAGGGAAGAAAAGGCTCCACCCAGAGGCACACATTTCTTGAGGTAGCATTGGAGGCCCAAGTCAAAGCCAGAGATACGAGGCCTCTATTTTCCCCTCAGCTTGTAACTGCACACAGGAAGAAAAGTCATTTTGAAAACAAGAGAACTTTCTTCACTTTGCTATAAGGCCACCAGACAACCAAAATATTTTTAAATCACCAGAAAAGTGCCAGCGTAGTTCAGCATTTTATCTTCCATAATTTAAAAAGTAGTCTACTAAAAGCATGAGTGCAAAGCAAACGAGTGCTCTAGCTTGTGTCCAGATGTGTCCCCAACCATGGTGTTATGGTGGCTGGGTCAGGGTGTGGACCATGGAAGCCCCTCCCAGGGTGTGGGGGGCACCAATCACTATGCTTGTAGTCTGGATACTAAGGGCCAGAAATGAGGTAGGCACACTGCTGCTTGCTCCCTCCTGCCCACCTGGCCATGGACTGTACTTCTCGCTGCCTCCTGCCCGCCCTGCCCACCATACCCAGATGTAAATATCCTTTATAATGCAGCATAGGCTATAATTGTTCATATCTCTTTCTTTTGTTTTAGAGAGAGTAGTTTATTTTTCTCCTCACTACAAACACCAAGTCTGCCTGGAGGAAAGCAAGCTCCAGCCCATGAAGTCCCGAGCAGGCAGCCCGCTGCCCCGCCCACACTCACGCCGTGGTGGTCTGCATGTCATGCCAGCTCCTGCTGAGATTCTGCTTCAACTCGCTCATCAGGTTCATGCCCAGCTGTTGTCTGATCTCGGCCAGGCGCCTCTCCTTCACTGACAGCACTTGTCGCAGGGTTGTGATTTCGTCCTCCAGCTGCAGGTGGGAGGGGACAGGTGAGAGAAATGTCAGAGGTGAGACAAGGACGCTTTGGAAGCTACGGTGTCCCTGCCTTTCTTGAGAAGCAAAAATGCTTGGCTTGCACGCACACCCTGATAACTGCAAAACAAATACCCCAAAGCCACCGGGGGCTGCCCTCTTGGGTTCGTCCTCACATGAGCACACACTGTGAGCTTAACACTGAACCTGCCGGGCTATTGCTGTGTCACATTTCACTCTTCAGCTTTGTCAGTGTGCTCTCCTGCTGCTCCTCTGCTGCCTGAAGTTTCTCATGGTTTTACTCTTGCTCTTTTTAAAAAAAAATTATCATTAATTAGTCAATTAATTAATTTGGTACAGGGTCTCACTACACAGCTCAGACTCTTGGTGATCCTCCTGTCTCAGCCTCCCCAGTGCTGAAGATTACAGGCATGTGCCACCATGCCTGGCTATGGTGGCCAGCGAGATGTGCCCAGGATCCTAGGGGCTGCATGGTGCGGTACCAGGTATTGATCCCGAATCTTTGCACTTGCCAGGCAAGTGCTTAGACCCCCGAGCTGTCTACCTGGCCCTGCCTCTTGCTCTTTGACCATGTAAGTGCTTGGGTTTCATGCCATCCTGCATTATTTTCTGCTGTTTCTCACTTAAACTGAAACTAGTGAGATTTTGGTTTTTGTTTGTTGTTTTCTTTTTGGTGCCCTGCGTATTGCTGCAGTATACCTACTACACAATAAACACAAGTAGGCAAAATTTGACTTACAGAAATGAATAACTGGTGAAGGAAAGAAGGAAGAAGCTTAAACACACATTGCAAGCTCTTCTCTACAGAACTCCGAAGTGTGCTCAGTTATGGGAGGCATGGGGTAGTTTATTATTAACTGGGGAGAGGAAGTGCAAATAGAGGATTAAATTTTCATTAAACCTTTAATGAAATCTTGATTCCAAAAGTGATAGAAACATTCAAGGAACCAGTTCCAAATCAGATCCACAGATTCCCACTTGTCTTAATTTTGAAATGCAGATTTGAGTTAGGTGGCTTTTGGGTGAAAGAACCCTTTGGTGTTGAGACGTGAACTCAGTCCCCTCTCACTGGGTCCTATTCTCAGGTTCCAGAAAGAAAGTCAGTCATTTCCTCATGGATAAGACTCCTCGCACCCTCCAAGCTTTTAGCATGTTCATCACAGACCTCAACATTTTACAAAACTCTTTTTTTTTTTTTTTTTTTGCGGAACAAGGGATTGAACTCAGGCCCTTGCGATTGGCAGGCAGACACTATGCCACTAAGCTATATCCTCAGCCCCCACTGTAAGTACTTCTCGTAGCCACATATTGAACTAAGATAAGGATAAATCATATTGATTGAAATATTTTTCTCTTTCAATTTAAAGTTGATTCGTTATTAAATAAAAATTGACAGCCTGGCTCATTGGTTTCCTGAATTCCTAGAAGATCTTCTTCGTTGATATAAATATTTATGCTCCACTTAGGCATTTAAGATTGATTTTTTAAGTATAGATAACAGGAAATAGCAAGTGCCGGCGAGGGCGCGGAGGAGGTAAATCCTTCATGCAGTGCTAGAGAACGCGAAATGGTAAAGCCACTGTGCAGCACCGTCTGGTGGCTTCTCAAAAAATTAAACATAGAATCACCTCACGACCCAGGAGTTCTGGGCCTAGGAATGTGCCCCAAAGGAGCGAGGAGCAGCTGCACACGGTCCCCGTGTGCATGTGCACAGGAGCTGGGCTTATGGTAGACAAGAAGAGCCCAGACGTCCACCAAAGGAGGAAGAGACGCGCACGCTGCCCCACACACGTGAAACACAACACGAGTCAGCCATCCGCGGAGGTGAGATCTCGCGGAGAGCAGCGACGTGGATGAGCTTGGAAAACCTGGGGCTGGGTAGAGAAACCAGACATGAGCGCCAGCTGCGGCCTGCCCAGAAGAAGGGAGCCCATGGAGCGGGGTGATGGGGGGGGGACTGGGTGGGTGGGGACAGCCTGGGGGCACCTTCTCATTGAAGGACATTTCCTTTGGAGCCACAGAGTATTTGGGAACTGGACTGAGTAGCCCTGTGCGTTTGTTTACTTGAGAATAGTTAACTTTATGTGATATAAATTTACTTTGATAAGAATCCAAAAAAGTGAATTAAGCTGAATTAGGCAGTGAATTTGCTTCATTGTAAAATTTATGTTTCATGGTTGAATACTTATTTCCTAACACATCTGCTAGGTTGCGTAAGAAAAAATGCTTTGATCTACTATTGATTGTGTAGGTGACAATGAGCTTCTAGGCCCCCGCCTGAGCCACTCCTGCCTTTGGCTGTGGGTCCCCCAAAACTGAAGTTCACACCGGGGGTTTCCCAGGAGGGTATGATGGCGAAAACTTCCCAGTGTCGCCGGCCCAGAGCGAACGAAGGTCTGGGGAAGGAAGAGAGCCCAGCCCAGTCCGAGGGCTCGTGCACCGTGGCTGCCACAGCAGGCGGGCGCTGTGTGTTCCCGGGGACCAGCGACACCCCAGCAGAGAGGGAAGTGCCCGAGAGGGTGTTGGGATGTGAAAACGCTCCCTGCCTACCTGATAGTGCCATCTGGTATTTTTCCGACTCCTATTAATACCTATTTTTCCTGAGTCATTTTACTTAGGAGAACTTGGCAGGCGTTGATAGCTACATAACCGTAGATTGAGAATATGGACAGGGATACTTCGTCCCTGCCAAAGCCGGGGCCCACTGTGGACGTCAGGCACAGAACGCAGCTTTGGGAAAGAGCAGCTGGAGGGAGGTGGCTGTAATATGGGACTATCACCCAGGTTTATTTAAGAAGACCAAGAGAGAGTAAGGGCTCCAGGTGCGGGGTGCACACCCGTAACCTCCACAATGGAGAACTCTGAGGCAGAAAGCTCACAAGTTCGAATTCTATATGGAGAACTTAGCAAATCCTGTCTCAAAATAAAAATTAAAAGGGCCGAGGATGTAGCTCAGTGCTAGAACAGCAGTGTGACCTTAGGCCTGACCCTTAGTACAGAGAGAGACAGGAAGGGAGAGAATGAATGAGCATTGGTTGTTTTCAGACTTCAGAAAAGCAGCTGGTGGTGAGCTAAACAGCTCTCTGAAATAGCATAGTGCATCTTGAGACTGACAAGGTTTATAAAATATATTCTCCTTTCTATTTGTGAGTAGAAATATTTGTGTAAGCTGTGAAATAATTCAAGCTAACTGGACCCTTCCAGTAGAGGCCGGCTGCAGTGATCAGAGAAAACCGTGGCCTCCCGTCCAAGGGATTTTGAAGAATTCATTGACAGCATGGCCACAGAAGCAAAGGGAAAATTGTGCTGAAAGACAGTTCTCTTTTAAAGCCAGGTCTGTTGACGCACGCTTGTAATCTCACCACTAGGGGAGCTTGAGGCAGGAGGAACAATGAGAGTTAGAGACCCACTTGGGCTACAGCGTGAGTTCAAAGCCAGAATGAGCCAGTCTCAAAAAAAAAAAAAAAAGTACAGTCTACCCACCTGTTTTGTTTTGTTTTTGAGTTCTTTGACACCAAAAGAAATCTTTGTAGAGCCAGCTCCTGGTGCATACACAAATAGGCTGGCTGTGTGTATGAATGGAGATTTGAGATTGCCCAGTTTTAAGCCATTTAATTACAAAGCAGCACAGGATGGCAGGGAAGGTGGCAGGAGGGACAGTGATCCCCACAGCCTGGAGGAGATGAAGAAATGAAGGAGAGGTGTGGACCAAAGACAGCACTGGGTATGAGGCACGGGAAAGGCCCTGTGCAGCAAAGTAGTTAGAGACAAGAAGGCCTCAAATGTCCAAGTTGCCAAATGAGAACAGGCAGCCAGTGGGCTGGCCTCAGGTGTCCTGGTACTTGAGTAGCTGATAGACCAGTGTCCTGTTCCCTTCAATCACTGGTCCTAGCAAAGTAGTAGGGAGAACTGCACATCTAAAGGATGTCCAAAGACATCTTGGGGCCAAAGAGAGACTCTGCCGTGGCTCTGTGTGCCCCTCAGGGACTTGGTTTGCTGAACACCTGCATGCACGTAGGTGTGTGTGCATGAAAAACGATAGGGAAGAAGCCAGCGTGAAGCCAAAGAGGCCTGGGAGGGAGGGAAAAGAGATGCAAACAAAAAGAGGCCGAACTGTGAGGGTAACTAGCTGTGCTCCTCACTGGCCTGGGGGCAGACAGCCAAGCCCAGGGCCACGAAGTCATGCTGCTCCCCCCAACACCCAGCATTTCTTCATCTCTGAACAGCTCAAAAAGAAGAGACAGAAAGCAGGGAAATGCACCGATCCTGGAACCCTGAACACAGTAACAGCGCTGTGTGATGACTTCAGAAGTCAGCCTACAGATACCTTAGAAATGAAACTTGCTTAATGCTTATTCCTGGCCAAAAAAGGCAAGAATCTGAAACTCTGCTTGTTTGTTCATTTTATGTATTTGTGGGGAATTCATTTAAAACCAATACTGGAAAAAAAAAAACCCAATACTGTTTTTCTCAATTATAAAAAGAATCCCTGTTCATCATCGAATATTTAAAAAATGCACAAAAGGAAACACATACCGACAAATGCAAACACGGGGCTCCAGCAACCCCAGGACCCAAAGATCAAGGCATTCCTTAGCGCTGGTCCATTACAGAGGTTGTCCTTGCACAGACTGAAACGAGACTCCCAGTGAGCGGGCAGTTGGAGTTTAGGATAGGTTGGCTTACGCCCATCGCAGAACACAGCTCTGGACACCATGATTCACAGGGATTTGGGGCTGTGAGAAAGCGTGCAGTGGATCTACTGTCTGTCAAGGCTGACCTAGAAAGCAGCTTGCACCTCTGCCATGGTTTTAAACAAATTCTGTCAGGTTTGTAAGTGATTTATCAGTTCCTATTGTATTCTTACACCAAAAAGCGTTTTTTCACATGATTATTATGGTTGATTAAGCAGCATAAATATTCATTTTACCGCTATAACTAATGGATAATGAACAATTAGTATTGTAAAAATACTCTCAGATAAAAGAATTATCATCAATGTATTCATTTAGTACAGTTTATTAAGCAAAAGACGACACAATTGCTGTATGGAGCCTGTGTCAAGCTAATAGCAATACTACAGATCCAAAGACGGCAGCAGCAGGAAGCAGGGCAGCAGACATACCTGAATGAACTCTGCCTTTAACTCCTCCTTCTCCTCCTCGGAGAGCACGCTGGAGAAGTCAGCGCTGGCTACTGCATCCTCATCTCTTCCTTGCAATGCCTCTGTCTCCAGCAAACCTTGGGGTAAAATTGACAAAACACAAGGCTTTGTGGCACAGCGGTGGAGCTCCACCATGGTGGCTTTGGGCTCTGCCAGGGGATGGGTGGAGGTGCTGATGGGGAGCACTAAGGTGTGGAGGCTGGGGTGGGGGGTCTGTCTTGTCATACATCCTTCCCTTCTAGCTCTGTTTTCCTGATCCGCTGCCCAGCCTCGGAGGCCTAAGTGTTTAACCGCTTTGCTCAGCCATCCTTCCCCCATGACACCTCTGCCCTAGAGCTGGTGACTGTGGGGCAGAACTGTGAAAAAATTAAACTTCTCCTGCAGGCTGCAGGGGCCAGATGTGCTGCCCTACAGTAGGAAAGGCAGGTACCGTTTCCGAACAAGGCTTCAGCCAGCATCTATTCCATAGCGTGGAGAACAGATGCTCTGTCTCTCCCACTGGAAGACAGCTAAAGGTCCAGAGAACAAAAGAAAAAGAGCAAATTTCCTAATGTGAAATGAGCCACAGCCAACCAAAGGTCACTCAGAAGCCAAACATGAGGTGGGAAGCCAGAGAGGTAAGTGAGCAAGCCTTCCTTGGCCTGCGATTGGCACCACACAGGCATATTCCAGGGTCTCTTGCTTTTCCCATTCTTGAGGTACATGGAGAAGAGAACAAAGCCAAAGGCCATCCAAAGAGAAGAGCTCAGCAGAGAACCTGAGGAAATCTGCGTCCTCATGGGGCTACGTCCCCACCTGGCTCTCCAAGGCAGGCTGCCTATCATAGAACCTGGCTTTAGCAAGACAGGAAAACCTCCTCTGAGAAGATTCGGACCCAGGTGAGACCACAAATGAGTTTATCACCTGACTGCACACTACTAGGTGGTCCGGACATGGAGCGAACAGAACTTACTATGGGAGGACTCTTCTGCTTTGGTGTGGTGGTACCAGCTGCCTCAGCAGCTCATCTGGAGGGAGATAAACCCTTCCAGCAGAACGGGAGACTGGGTGTGCATGGGCTCTTGACACCATTACGGTGCCACAAAGTTATGTTGTGATATGAGGAAAACACCTTCTAACCTAAAACTCAAGGCTCCCTGGGACAGACTCTTGGTACTTGGTTGGTTCACGGGCCTAGGGGCTCTGGGGACACAGAAAGCGGCACACACTTGTGGGAACTTCATCTATGCCATGATCAGAGATGGCATTCACACACCTGTGGAGAAAGGAGGCCTTCAAGTGAGAGCTCCTTGAATAAACAGTTGTGAGAAGGATTTTTTGTTTTTGGCTAGCTCAGGCTGCCGTAAGGGGGCCTGGTGCAGCATGTGGAGCTGGGGATCAAACCGCAGTCCCCTGCACCTGACTGAGTTTGCCAAGCAGGCACTTTCAACCACTGAGCTAACTCACAAGCCCCCTAAACAGTTGTATATAGAAAAACTAATTTGGATAATTTCAGGCCATTCCCTAGGATAAAGCTAGGAGCATTTTAGAAGGCAGTTTACATTTATGACCGTCTTCAGACACAAAACAGGAGAAGTGTGGGTGGAGGAACAACATCTCTTTCTCATGCAAGGAAGTGGAGGTGGCCGCCTATAGGGGGATGTCTGTCATATATATATATCAAAGGATTTCTTCCTAGAATATATAGAACTTTTCTAAACCAATTTTAAACACAGAGATACAGCAACAGAAAAATAGGCAAAAAGATCCAAACAGATTTTTTTATAGGAAAAATCACAAATGGTTAAAAAAAATCTGCCCAACTTCCGGGGGGGGGGTGGGTGGGAGAAACCACAAATGTGTCATTTCTCCCTCACTGTGAACAGAGCGCCTCCCTTAGGCAGCTGTGCAGAGGACCTGCACCTGTACACACTGCTATCAACACAAAGTTAAACAGCTTGGGTAGTAGTTTGGTATTATGTAATGAATCTGAACACATAAACGTTCACATAACCTACAATTTAACAATTCCACATGTAGACATTTGCTCAGACCTTCTGCATGGGCATTAGATATCATGCATGGGGGCCTGAGGAAATTAATAGCACCTTTCATAATGGCAATCAATGAGAAGTCCTCGAGAATGAAGCCCACAGACAGGGCAGTGCTTGGGTACAGTGTAGTGCATTGCCCTGGCAGGCATTCCATCAGCTAAATGAGTGGATGACAGCTATTGCTATAGTCAGAAGTAAGACACTGAAAGGAAACCCCAAACGAAGAAGGGCGAAGTATAATTCCATTTATATGAAGCACCACAATATTCAAACTAAGTAAAATACTGCTTAGGCAAATTTTGAAAGAAAAGGCAATGATAAACAACTTCCTTCTTTGAGGACGGAGGTAGAAGGAGACTCTCTAGGGACCTTGACAGGATTTCATGTCTGGGACACTAAATTTCTGTATGTGGACATTTTGTGGACTTTACCCTTACCTTGTAAGGATTTCTCTCTTTTGTATATTTATTATTTAATAAAACTAGTGGTTTGGTATTTTGTCTCCGGAACAAGAAAAATAGGATATAATTAAAATGGATTTTTTTCTAAAGTCAAAAGAGAAAGGTAACACAACTTCTATGTCCATCAATAGATGAATGAATAAAGAAAATGAGGTATTTATACACAATGGAGTACTACCCAGCCATAAATAAGGGTATATCTGAGCCATTTCTAGGAACAGAGATGCACCCTCAGACAGGTGGTTAAGTGAAACAAATCAGATGCACAAAGTTAAATATTAGAAACCCAAAGTAGTAATAATTTAAAGAGCAAAATAAAAGACTGATAATAGGATACAGGGAAATAGGTCCCTTGCAAATGGGAAAGGGATCTAGAGGTAAAAGAAGGGTTGGGCAAGAGGACTGAAAGGGATTGAGACGCCTTTCATATGCCCATCAACTCCCCACCAGGACAGTGGACACTATGTACTACAAACACACAGATAAAAATTTCAAAAATTAAAAAATTCCTATAAAATCAAAACACCATGTCCGCGCGTTTTCTAAGGCTTTCCCTACCCTGAGTCCCTCACACTTGCAATGATGGATCTCGTGTTAATCAGTTGATTTTATATATTACTCGTGAGGGTGTCCCAGAGCCTGGTGACCCGCCCAGGAGCATGCCATCAGTGCAGTTCTTCATGCCAGTAATCAGCTGAGAGGCCTGCATTAGTCCACGACACTGGGCCCCTCAGAGGGCAAGATAAAGCTGCAGCTGAGGACACCTGCTCTCACTCCAATCTCAGCATAGGACTGTAGCTCCAGGTACCTGGCTCCTGCTGTCACTGTCAGCCTTAGACACAGGACGATGCCCTTAGCTGGCATAGCTCCCTGCCTGGAGAAGTCCTTCATCTACACTGCCCAAGGTCCTGCTCAGCTTCGCCCCTTTGCTTCAGCCATCCCTTTCCTTTATTTAAAAACTCAATGGAAAAAAACCAAAAAGCTCAGTGAATGCAGGTGATCCGAAAAAGTCCTTGTCTTAGCTCCAAGACAGCTGGACCTTCCTGGATTCCCCCAATGACAGCACTTGTTTCTTTTATTTAAGTCTTTGCTGGAATTCATCCTAGGAGATGCAAGGCCAAGCCTAGTCCCTGACACCACATGGCTCTGAGCCAGCAGTGGGCTGTTGGTGCCCCCATCGCTGCCAACATGCAAACTCACATTTGGCCCAAGGTCATTAGATCCCTAGGACTTCACAGGCCAATTTCAATGCTAAGTAACTTTCCTCTTCATAGCTAATCCGTATTCACTGTAAAAAGCAGTAAGAATAAAATATTTAACTGCTATTGTTTATACTACCCAGAAGTCACTGTTTGGGTCCTTTCAGGAATTTCTTCTATGTATGAGTATATTTTCCTGTATACATGCATCATATTTACCCTTAAATATCCTATTTATTTATGCAATAGAATATCAAGAGTAGCCATTTTTATTTAAAGACACATATCTACCTTGTATATTTTAAATGTTTTAAAAGTGTATTTGATACAGAGTCTTCAGGGTCTACAGGATCTCTCTACACAGATCAAACTCACAGTGGTTCTCCTGTTTTCAGCCTCCCAAGCTCTGGGATTACAGGTGCGCACCATCCAGCCAGTCTCAATTGCCCTCTCAACTGGCCCTGGGGGTGGGGCGGGCACGGCACTCTGGGGATTGAATCGCGGCCTCTATATTCTGCCTGAGCAGGCGCTGTAATCCACTGAGCTATCTGGCTGGCCCTATTTTTGTATATTTTTGATGATTTGCAGATTTTGTCCCATAGGTGACTGGTAATGCTTCCTCCTTTTCTGAGACTCTGCAATAATCATCTCTTAAGTTAGTTGGCAAAACTGGTGATTTCTTGCATGCTAAGTTATTCAAAGTGCACAGACATTTTGAAACCTATTGATAATTATCCCCTGGAAAGACTGTACTAGCTTTATGCAAATCTAGCAACCCACAGGAATAGAGACTTGAGAGAAACTAGAGAATAGACTCTGTACAATGTAACTAGGTCATCTTCAAAAAAGGAAATATCTTTCATTTTTTAAAGAAGCATGGATGTTTATATTGGCCC
The DNA here is from genome assembly GCA_004027165.1 of Ctenomys sociabilis. Lineage (NCBI taxonomy): Eukaryota > Metazoa > Chordata > Mammalia > Rodentia > Ctenomyidae > Ctenomys > Ctenomys sociabilis. Next base: position 131,251 of record PVKA01001315.1, on the reverse strand, counting down.
ATTTTCGTCAGTGCTCTAGAATAACCGTCTGTACCTGGAATCAGAAGCAATCTCAGCTTAGCTCAGGTTAATCTGCCCCTGCACTGGGGGTCAAAGAAAGCCTTATGCTGTAAGCCATAAGGCACTGGGGTCTTCTCCCCACCTCAGCCTGACTTTCCATACTGTTTGTGCTGAACTGAAACCTGAATTCTTAGCCTTCTGTGGAGAAGACACAGTCCAGGACAGAGGCAAAAGTTCCAAGGACTCTGACTTTGCAAGATATCAAACATCTGTCATAAATCTAGAGTAAACACTAGAAAAAGATCAAATTCAAAATTCCATAGAGCTGGTAATACTTGAATGGGGGAATGATCAGTACTTAGCTAAGGGGAGGTTGGAAAAAAAACAGAAACACAATGAGGTCATCTGCTATGGTCTGCAGATCTGATCTGTCCAATATCCTAGCCTTGGCAACTCGGGAAGCTTCCCAAGTCTCCCTGCCAGGAACCGCCCCTTCAAGAAACCTGCCCAGACTCACTGCTATTAGACTAAGTCTCTTTCCTTCTCTTCTTACTCAGGTTACATGTTTATTCTCCTGATGAATGCTGTCCCCATGGGAGACCCCAATGGAGTTGTTTAGCCAAAGTAACTCAATACAGACAGCGTGAAAACAAAACCTGCTGAGTTCAGCAGAAAATGTTAGGTTCACTGGTGAGGGAAAAAGTCATCAGATTATGAAGCTGAAGGTGACCATTGAACCAAGGAGTAGGTAGGAAGAAGTGTTGGGTGAAGAAAAAAAACGAAAATATTTAAAAAACTTAGAATAAACAATGACATATTTTTACACACATTCTGTGTAGGGATCTAAAGTTTAACATATCAATACTTGATGGAAAATACCTGTTCCATGCTATATCTAAGATGTTTTATATTCAGACAGATAGTGAGGTTAGGTGCAACTGCCCATGTTACAGGGTAATAACATCATTGAGCTCCTTTTCTGGAGGGTTAATGACTTAAGTTTGCAGACCAAAAATTAGAGAAAAAGAAGGGCTACAAGGTCAGCCAACTTTTTGGCCCTAGCCTTTCAAGGTCAGTGAAGACTCAGGACACAGGAGAACCTATACTGTAACATCCTGTGACTCAGTGATGTCCCAAATTTCTGATCAAGGAGATTATGGGGCCACAGAGGAAAGTGATCCACAATGTAGAGTGTACCTAAGGAGAGCCACATGGAAGGAAAACATTCTCTCAGGCTTCCACAGACAGCAAATTGGTCAAGCAATGGCTGTGACTCATCCACATGGCTGACACTCACAAAGGATCTACAAACTGCAGTACAGGGCTGCAGGGTAAATCCTGGGGGGATTTGACTAACCTTGTCAGATACAAAAGTTACATTTCTTGTTATATAGGTCTTGCTTTATCTTAGTCTTAATCATCCAGCAAAAAAGTATAATAACAACGTATGAAAAGTGAAGCCATGTTAATATGCTGAGCTATGGAAGGCTCAAGTCAACAGTTTCGGACATTACCATTCCTCTAGATAACTCACGACTATTGTAGACTACTGGACTATATTGGATTATTTTGCACCTACAATATTTAAATGGCAATGGAATACCTATCTCTGATAAAACTAAACAAAAAAAGGAGATACAAATGAAGGACCATTTTGTATGTGTATATACAAAACAAAGTAGACATACAGATACTTTATCTTAATTCAATGAAAAGAAAGATGTATACTAATAGTGTTCGTGGACAGGATATCATGTCTGCATCTTGTACGATGAATAACCAATATGAAGACAACAATATGCAATGTATTAATTATGGAAACTCTCCTGTTAATATGTTTTGAAATTGTCTCATTGCTATTTGTTTCTCAATAAAATTAATAATAATACAAAAGAATAAAGAGGTTAATTAAAAAAGAGGAGTTGGGTGAACAGACTATTAAACAGTGAAACTAAGCCAGATGGGGCGGAACTGAAAATGATACCCAGTAATAGATGATAATGTGATTGAAGCAATAGAACAATTATATAAATGTCTAGTTACCATGGCAATGGGTACTGAAGATTAATAATATTTTTTTAAAGAAAGCAACTGGCAAAGTTGCTCAGGAATCAATCATAAGTTTTAGCAGGGACCAGCATGTTATGGGCGAACCTCGTGTCTTAGTTCTCTTCTCCAGCGGGGCAAACTTCATCTTTCCGAGTCTGGCACAGAGCAAAAATGCCCTGAAGTGGAAGTCAGATGATCTGGATTGTAGCTGTGGTTGAGCTATGAGCTAGCAGAGAATGCTGGACCTCAGTGATCTCGTCTGTCACATGGTGACCGTACAAGGTTGTTAAGACTCAGTGCCATTGGATCAGGTGACACAAGTAAAAAGGTTATACAATTTTTAATTTCCATACAGACTATAGTCGTATACTGGTATAATTGGGGATCAGGGGTAATCATTTCGATAAATATTAATGCGTTCTACTTTCATTTGCCTCCCAAAGAATGTAATGCACTTCTAGCTGGTCTGAGCCATCTGACTCCCCAGCATGGCTGAAAGAAGTAAAAGAGGAGTGCCCACCATTGACAGGTGTAGACAAAGGAAGGGGTGTAGAAAGAAAAAAATCATGATGTGTGTGTATAGACAGTACAGTTGGGATAGATAACGCTGTGCTTCTACATAATTCTATGAGAGGCAAGATCTGCACTAATGGTGGTTGGACAGGATATTATGTCGGCTTCTAGTACTATGGTCATCCACTAGGAAAATAATTATTGAATT
>PVKA01001315.1:0-128381 GCA_004027165.1 Ctenomys sociabilis | reverse complement strand
GATACCAAAACAGTATGAAAACAGTTTGCAATGTATTAATTTATCGAATCTGTCTTGTTAAGGTGTCTTGAAACTGTCTGACTGACATTTGTAGTTCAATAAAATAAATAAATAAATAAATAAAATAAATAGAAGTAAAAGAAATACAAGGAAAGGCTAATGTTTCAATACTTGGCATTTGCAATTAGACATTTTCACAAAATAGGCAATTTTCTTAGGAGGTGCTGTCCTACATATCTTTCTGTCTGTCTTGGCAGGTCAAAAGCAAGGCCTAGACATCCAGCCAAAGCAATTCCCCCCAAGAACACAGTGCAGCAGGCCTTCTCAGAATGTGTGTGTCTCCTGTTCTACCCCTGGGAGGTGGGGCAAAGGACAAGAGGAGAGGCAGCAGGACAGAGACCATGGATGCACGTGTCCAGCCTCTTGCTCTGGGCCTCAGCTCCATGAGGATACAGCGTGTTAGACTGCAGAGGACCCTGCTGGAGCCTGTTTGGCCCCACAAACCCACACTCTGCCCTGCTCTGAGCAGAGGCCTGACCTAAGGAAGACATTAAGACAAGTCCTGTGGGCTTCTGCTCCTTTTCTATTGGTGACCCAGGACATCTCAGGGCCGAGGAGCACAGTGGAGAATGCCTGCCTCTGACTACTTTGTACCCTACCAGGCTGCATTCATCAGTGTCTGCTTCCTCTGCACCTTAGCTTTTGCCTACTCCTAAGAAGTACTCCCTGTCCTCCGGCCTGGGGACTGGGTTGACTTCTTACTGCTGTCTCTTCCAGGTGCTCCAGTGCTCTTAACTCTACCCATCTTTCAGCTATAGTCTGTTGATCTCAGGCCCCCGATTGAACATTCAATGTTGTGCTTGTTTGCTGGTCTCTACCCCAAAGATCTGGCAAAAGATACCTTGCTACTCTCAAGCTAACCCAAGCACAGTCCCAGTACCACAAACTCGGCATGCGCAGAGCAGTGGGTCAGTGCAACTCTTCCTCTTCAGCCCTCAGCTTGTTCTTTTGTGGTCAGCTATCTATGGACAGAGTCCAGCACATTCCAAGGTCCAGGGAGAAAACTGCTGCCCAGTCAGATATTGGTGCCTCTACAGCAGGGCCTCGGAGTCCTAGTGTTGATCTGAATAGAGGCAGTAAGAGACTCCCCAAGTGGGGAGAACAAAGAGGAGGCTGAACCAGCTCAAGGAGTTTCCCAGCTGAAGGAGATAAGACTGTATGTGTCAACTGCAGAGACCGTGGCATCAGAGGTCACTGTGTACCCCAGGCTGAAGAGACAAAGGAAACACAAAGGCCATGTGGCTCTTTTCTGCCTCTGTATGACAGCTGTGCCACAAAGCCCTTTGGTTGAGATTGAAAAAAAAAAAGAAGAAGGGAATGAAAGTCAAACTGAGCCACAGGGTAATTTTACTACGAAAAGGAGTATTATTTAAAAGGACTTTGAAAATGGTTGTTTGGGATGTGCTCTGGTTTCTGTCTGGATCCCCACCCCTGTCCCCACAGGTGCAGTCATGCTTGAATGCGATTTTCAGAGGCGGCTGAATCTAGAGTTTGTGACTGATACATGCACCAGTGCTGGGATAAAGGGTGTGAGCGCTGCCCCTGCCCTAGGGTGCGTGACCTGTGCACAGAATGAGACAGACAGGCTTGCCTCTCTTGCCTTGCTTTCTTTTGCCATCTTCCACCACCATGAAGGGTTGCCCGTCTGCCATGCCACTCGGTTATGGACTGAATGAAGCCTCTGTAAACTGTGAGCTGAACAAACCTTCCCCCTTAACTTTGAGTGTCATGTACTTTGTCTCAGGAGAGAGAAAGTTAATGAAGACAGATGGGACCCACCTGCTAGTTCCCTTCCACTACCTGAAGCTGTGGGTAGACATCGAAATCGGGGATGGTTTAGACATGCGTGTATCTCTAGAGGAAGTGTGAATATATCATTTACTACAGGAGAATTTTGTAGTACATGACAGCTCTCCTTTTCAATCAATAAGATGCATACATTGTCTAAATAAAGACAATCGATTGCCATTGGTGTGATTCTAATTCAGGGACTGTATCAGTTCATTGGCCTAGCAAGAGCTTTGGATGGCAGGTAGCTTTAGAGGATTTGTCAGATGTCACCATGTTCCACTTTCACCACATGCACAATTGGCCAGTTGAGAGACTCTGCTTAACTTATGCGCACAGAGCTGAATGACAAGCTAACACAGCTCCACTGAGGATGCTGGTCAGGTCTCAGCCCTGCCATGGAGGACCCAGCCCTGTTCCAAGCTCCTGGACACTGAGGCTCTTCCAGCGGCTCAGGCCTGACCTTTTCTGCTGCTAGGTCAGAGCACCTGAGGCTGGGGCATTTAGAAAGAGCACAGGCTCACTTCTTACAGGGTCAGCAGTGGAAAGGCCCGGGCTGAGAGACTTGCACAGCACAGTGGTCTTCTTGCTGTGTCATCCCGTGGGGGAAGGTGGCACGGGGAGTGCTCATGAGAGAGGAAGGGACAGGGCTGAGCATGGAACGTGCTTTGCAATAAGCAGGCTTAGTGTACTCAGGACTGCAGGGCCGGCAGACCCAGTTGCCTTAGCTGGCCTGCGTCTCCAAGGGGCTGCACTAGGGCTTCGTCTCTGCTGTGTTCAATCCACGCCAGCCTCCACTCCTCTTACAGTCAAGTGAAAAATCAGTAAACAAAATGTTAGCAGCTATGAATCAAGAAGTGAATTTTAAGTTAAAGTTCTTTATTCAACTTTGAAAAGAAAAGACCCACTGGTGTCTACATTCTGTTCATGTATTAACTGTAACACTCACGATAGAGCCCCAGGGCACTGTGCACTGAACTACGTCCCCAGCCCTTTGTATTTTTTACTTGGAGACAGGATCTCTCCCAGGACCCTCCTGCCTTAGCCTCCCAAGGGGATGGGTCGCAGGCTGGTGGCACTGTCTCTGCTGGCCTTTACATACTTTTAACTAATCCTGTCAAGCACCTTGTGGACTATGTGCTGGCTTCATGGTCATGAATGACATCTTACAGACAGCTATAGGTTAAAATGATTGATCACAAACTGCAATTCTAATCTTTGGATTGGGTTAGTGACCATAGGATATGTTGTTGTCCAATATGGACAAATTACAGATTTGTTTTAAACAAAAGAATCTTGCTGTTATGGACAAATTACAGATTTGTTTTAAACAAAAGAATCTTGCTCTGTATTCAGGAATTAAACAAATCTTTGGCATGTACAAGCAAAAGGAAAAAAGCACACTAATTCAAAAAGAATGCAAAATTATCCTGAAACTTAATAAAAGAAGGAATGCAAGAAAGTAGATTAACTGAAAATTCACCATCTGTTAAGTAGATTAAAGACTGTACTATTTATTATTTAATTATATTTTCTTCATAATGTTTGATAAAAATAACCTCGAAATTCTTACAACATATTTTATAATGTCTCTATTATTCCCCAAAAGAATAACCATCAAACTAATCTCATTACTATTGGATTTATGAATTTATCTTTAAGTGTACAAAAACAAGACACTAATGCAAATCAACTTTAGAAGGGTAGAAATTAAAAATATAAAACAAGTTTATCTATTGGAACCCTACTTTCTACACTTTTACTAAGCCTGGTGTCTTAGTTTCATTGGTGAAACAAAATACCTGGCACCCAAAGGTGAGAGGTGAAAGGCTCATCTAGCTCACAATTTGTAGAGGTTTTAGTCCAGCTGGCTCCAAGGCAGGGTGATATGCCACAGGGGAACAGTTCAAGCTGGCAGAGGCAGCAAAAACCATAAGGGCGGCAGACAGGACAAGCCTCTTTCTGTGCCTTATGTTGGACACAGGGTACCTGCCTTAGGGCGAGTGCAGCACTCACACACTCAGTCATAGCCAGAACTGTGCCAAGCCAATCAGCAGACTTAGTAATCACAGGCCCTCAGACTCACAAACTCAGATCTAGCCGCCTTTGAAGGATCACTACGGTGCATGAGGCTTTGGGGGAAACTGTAGGCCCCAACCATAACACCAATCACAAAATCTTCATGTTTGCACACACTTCGAGCCCTGAGCTGCTCTTCCCTCACCTGCTAGCATCTCCTACACATTCTGTTACAGAATTATGCTTCCAGTGTGCCCTAGAGTCGTGGCAGAGGTTTCAAATGCCAACAGCAACAACAACAAGTGGGCACCCTTTCACCCGGAAGCTGAGGTTTGAGTGCTAATCCAGGACATGCCAGGGAATTTCAAAGCTGGTTCTGCAAGACGCAGCTCCACTGACCTTTAGCCTTTTACAGGGGTCAGCACGGAACAGGGACAGTGACACATTTGTGCACACAGGCATCATAGGAAACAGTCATCCCCCACATCCCACTGTGAGCATGCTCACACTCACTAGTGCAGAGGCTTTCCTGCATACTGAGAGACACACATCTCCTGTCACGTTTGAAACCTCGGAAATCAAGGCATCTCCCAGAAGCAATAGTAATTTATAACTGATTAGCAGTACTTTTATTTCTGTTGGTATATAAAATCATGGTATCATAAAATCTTTGGCAACTTAGTTTTTAGAACCACATACATGTTTCTGAGTTATATTATGCATATGTTGTCCATATATGTAATATACACAGCTATCCCTAGGTACCCCTGGGAGACTGATTCCAAGAACCCAAGAAGATGTCAACCTCAGATACTCATGTTTCTTATGTAGAACCACCTGATACCTACATACAACCATCTTAGATTTTCCCATGTATTTCCTATCATCTCCAAATCTACTAGGTTATAGAGTTTGTGCTATTTTGGCTTGGCCACAATACCACATGCAGGAATTAGATAGGAATTAAAACAACCCCTGCCCTATTCAAGACCCTCATCAAATCCTCTGCTCATCAGGAGGGGGACTTACGGAGTCACAGTCTAATGGAGGACAAGTTTTTGTGGAGGCCAAGGTCTTATGGAGGGAACGGTCTTATGGAGGCCAAGGTCTTATGGAGCTCATGGTCTAGAACTTTGCCAGTGGCCGCCTACATGCCAGGAAGAGTCAGGTGAGGTTCTTGACTCCCAAACTCTCTCTTATAGAACTTGCTCAACTGTTTATCCCTAAGATAAAAACAAACCATCACATCTGCTGGACACCGTCTCCATGATAGCCATCATACATGTCCACCCCTTTCAACTCTCACTGTGAAGACAATACTCAGCTTTCATCATTGCAAACTTATGTTGCTGAAGTTGCAGCTCAGTCTCTCTGCTTGTATTCTTTCTCTACCACCCAATCTCCACAACACCCAATAAGTACTTTGAACATATCACCTTTATGATGTCAAAATCCAGTTCAAAAACAACTCTTAGGTGGAATCCATAGCTTCTGGCTCACATGTGCTCATCACACACGCACAGCTGGCTTCTGGAAGTGATAGTGCAGCTAAATTGGGCACGGACTTCCTGCCAAAGCTCAGAGCCAGCTGGCTCTCACAGCACGTGCCCTTGAGGCTGTGCTGTCCAAGCTCTGACACCACTCTGCTACTCGTGAGGGCCTTTCCCCCTTCCTCTTCCTCCTCCCCTCTAAGAACCCTACTAAGCTACTGACCACACTAGAATAACAAGTGTGTTGTGTGCCTTAAAAGGTTTTTTTGAAAAATGATCTTTTGTCATCCATAGGCTTTAACTGTGTTATTACACATATGTTACTATGATTGTACTATATATAACATAAACTACATTCAAAATTGCATTATGCATTGTCCTAAGACTTTCAAGATTTCATAATACTTTATAAATGTTTATTGTCTTTAAAATATAGAAAAAACATGAATCATACTATTAATAGTAGGTACTGTTTTCCAAAGTTTGGTCTTGTTAAATAATGATGCTAAAACTAGAAATCAATTATATCCACTAAGTTTATCTGAAGGGTATTCTAATCAGTTGAATAAAGAAAGGCTTTTGGCTTTCATTAAGAATTTTTGTTTAAGGGGCCAGCCAAATAGCTCAGTGGACTAAAGCACCTGCTAGGCAGACACAGGGACCAGGGTTTGATCCTTGATATGTTGTACTGACCCTGGCCCTGGGTAGTGCTGAGATGGCGACTGAGACTGGGTGTGGTAGCACATGCCTGTAATCCCAGAGTTTGGGAGCCAGAAAATAGGAGGATCACTACAAGTCCAATCTGTGTAGTGAGGCCTTGTAGACCCTGTACTAAATACATTTAAGAAATGGAAGAATTTTTATTTGAGAATGCTTCTGAGGTGATAGATTAAATTAAATCTTAGTCTATCTTTTCTCTTAAAAAATATTGGCTAGGTGAATATTTGCATGTTTAATAAAAATTATTCTAATCACTAGTGCAAAATTTGTGACTAGTTAAGACCTGACTTTGGTTACAGGTGGACATGACTTGTTATTATTATAGGTACAGATCAACAAATCCATGAATCACTTCCTTCTATTTCTCATTCATCTATACATAATAAGATGATCTGTTCTCATTGCAAGAGGAAACATATTAATATAAAATTGTAAGGTTATCTGTCAACAGATAATATGGAGACAGGCAAAGACACCACAACTGAGTGGAATCCCCAAGATAGCAAAATAATATTCCACATTGTGAACCAACTGCCAAATGGACAAGAAAGGTGGAAATCTTTAAGGAATTCAAATGCATTAAAGGTCTAGAATGCACACAAACTTCACTGCTCATGTCTGCAGCCACCTTCTGACCAGGACTCCCACTCGCTACCACACTGAAGCACCTCTGAGAGCCACAAATGGTCTCTTCACATAGTAAGACTTCCTGGCCGCATCCCACCCTATGCCTGCAGGATGGTCCTGAAGGCATTCAAGGAATTTGGAGCAATGAGTAAGATCTGCTTACCCTAGAGGTCCAGCAGCACTTGTGTGGGGCCACAGGCTGAGGGCAGAAAATGTCACTGCATTAAGAAATATTGTTAATTTCTGTGCAATTTAGTTGGCCTTTTGGATTGGGATTCCAAGACTGGTCACCTATTTGAGAGACATCATATTTCAATCTGTCATTACTGATTTTCTTAGGTTCAGAAATTTTATCTTACCGGTTTTCTGCTTCCTTGGAAAGGCTACAAGTTTGTAAAATGAGAAAGATGGTGAGGAATCAGGCTTTTCGTTAGTACCATGCTGGATGGCTCTAGAGTGTTGGTTCCCATCAGGGACTGAAGATGTGAACAGCAAAATAACTTCTGCAGACATTTCTCGGGAGACCAATTTGCCTGGCAGACCCCATAGCCCATGATCACTGCCATGCTTATTACTGCTTCGGGACCAAAGTTAAAGCAAAGTAAAGAATCAAGTGAAGAGCAAAAAACTATATGATAAGCATTGTGAAGAACAAAGAAAATCGGACTACATCAAAATGGAAAGTTGGGGGGGCTGGGGAGATGGCTCAGTGGAATAAGCACTTCCCTGGCAAGTGCAAGGGCCTGAGTTCAATCTCCGGTTCCGCAAAAAAAAAAAAAAAAAAAAAAAAAAAAAAAAAAATGGAAAGTTGGGTAATCTTTGCTATATTTTAATTGTGCGATCCAGTGTCTTTCTCTTCTTTAGATAATGGGATATTTTATTCTTTGTATTTCCCTGCTTTGTACACCATAGCTACTCAATAAATATTTGTGGAACAATTTAATTAGCCAGCCTGGACTTATATATGGACTGATCAATAGATCACAATTAAATCTGAGGCTCACCAAGAGAGGCGGGTCTCTTTCATATAGATAACCAGTGTTGTGGTCATCGACAGAGGGAGCAAAAGACAAGTGACACAGAAACAGCAACACATGTAGATGTGAGCCACCTGCATGTTCGCTGCTGCCCTGTGGCCTTTCAGGGGCTACAGTGAGCCAGAGCCAAGTGTTCCCTGCATCAGTGTCTGTCTGTACCTTTATGCTCCCTGGCAAACCCTTGGCAAGGCTACTGGGTGCAAGGACCAAGGCTCGTGATGACCCTGAGGATGACCTTGGCTCCCCTCACCCCCTGGTAATTCAAGACAACTCCAGCAGGCGCCTGCACACTGCTGCCAAGAGGACCACGTGTGGCAGGGTGGCAGGCAGCTCACATATCCAGGACAGGGCTGCAATATGTTTTGTAAACTCCATGTTAATTTTCATTGTTTAGATATGTCAGAAAAGTGACCTTTACTTGACAGTGAATATTGTAGGGATATTCAAGACACTGTTTTAGAAGTAGGTTGTGGGAACCAGGATGGGACACACAGGGTTTTCTGAAAGCAAGACAGAGACAGGCTTACATTCTCACAGGTGGGCCGGGAATGCTCCTCCAGGGGCTGCTTCTGCACTTCCTCCGGTGGGGTCTGGGGTGCTCACAGCCAGAGCCTGCCCAGGCCTGACCTTTTATTCCTGATGGGAAGTCACATGGCCATGTCTGCTGTTGTTGTCATTTTGGCATCCACTCTCCAAAGCAGGGAAGAACACTAAGCCAATTCCCATGAAAAGGTAGCAAATATTTCTCACAAGCCTCATATTCTTGAATCTCTGCCTTTCAAGTAGATGCTTACGGCTCTTGAGATATTGTCTTCTCATTTCAACTATGAGTTGCTACCGTGTTAAGGCTCTATTTGAAGCATAAAATGGGTAAATTCTGGATAAGACTACAAGTAACAAAACAACTCGCAAAATCAAGTCACAAAAACAGAAGCCACATATTTGTGAATAAAAAAGCTGAACAAATAGTTATGGAAAAACACACAAAAATATTTACCATTCCTGATGGAAAGGCTCCAGGAACTTCCGCCTCTAAACGCTCAAGGAAAAGCAAAGAATATTCCAGCCAAAAACAGCCCAGCAGCTAAGCCTTTACCTCCCCACCTACCCCTGCATGCTCCCCTCCCACACAGCGCTCCTGTTCTTGTTCAAATGCAAATTCACCTTGCATCCAGCTCGCAGAAGGAGGCCTTGCTTGATGAAAGATACACCACCTTGTATTTTCAACATTGGACTTGTATTTTCACCCTGAGCAAGGCCATCATCTCATTTACTGTACCAGCAAGTCTAGGGTGATATATTATTCGTAGTTCAAATTCATTAACAATAAATAACGCTCATTCCAGTCTAGAAGAAACCCTCTCTTTCTTCCTCCTACCAGAGCTCTCTGATCCTTCAAGACATCAGGTCACGGAAGACCACAAAGCACACTAGTTGGGTGGCAGGGCGCAGTCCACGAGGCAACAGCTATGTCTACAACATTGTCTCAGTGCTCTTCTGTTGCTCAACACATTTTTAATTTTACTTTTTTCAGTGCACGCTTGCAGTTCACCGTGGCTGTGCACATCGTGGAGAGCTGGTACATGTACATACACATCTTGATTTGTCAGAGAGGAAGAAGAGCCCCCTAGTTTCTCTGGTAGAAAAAGAACTGACAAGGAAAAATAAGAAAAGGCTTGCAGGTCTGAGTTTGTGAATTCACTGCACCCCTGCCATTCTCTATTGGAGCGGATGGTGTGGACAATTATACCTGTTAAAGCTTAGCTTTTTAAAGGTTAGGTTAGTACTTAGGATGAAAGCCAGCAAGGAAAACAAGTCCAGGGTGTGGAAGGTCAACCGAGCAGCACACAGAAAATGTTCACCAGAGAAGGGGCTGTTCAGAGACGGGAAGCTTCTTCAACCCAGGCAAGGGGGTTGCTACTCTTTTCTTAGCAAGCAATAAGAAAGAGGCAAAATCCGAGCAAGAATGATTATGAGTCCATTTTAGGAGCTAGTTTTAGAATTTAAGTGAATGATAGCTTACATGATAGGTTGAGGAAACATTCTCTGGAGATTCCCCATGTAATTGCTCTAACTGAAAGTGCAAGCCTGACCAGACAGCTCCAAGGAGGAGCAGCTTTCTTTTCTTTTTGTGTCTCCTTCTCAGTCATTTAGGGGTATGGCTACAGTTTTGATACTGAGGCAAGGATCTGCAGGTGCACTGCGCCACTAATCGGCTAACTGGCTTTGAGAAAGATTCTACTGGCTCTCACTCCATGCCTTGTGCGTCAGAGGGTGACAGCAAGTGACCCGATTCTGTTTAGATACCATGGCAATGAGGACAAGCTGCAGTCTAAGAAGAGCCTGTTTTCAAAAGCAGAAATGTAAAGGAAAAAAAGGAAGTTCTGTTTTCACAAAAATTTATTTTGTATAACTTTAATGAAATATGGTAAATGCTAAAGTACTCTTTACAGATAAAATGGCATCTATTTCAAGTTATAAAATGTCAATATAAGATGACAGAAAATATAATTCAAGAGGCAATCAACACATAGTAGATTCTTAAAAATCATTAGGTGACAATTGGTCATGCCCTGAGACAGAAGCCCAGAGGGTGACAATTCACATTACTTTCACCTGGAGAGCACACAGCAAGCTTGTTCATAAATTGAAATTCAAGTAAGACTTCACTTCAGTGAAACAGTAGTGAAAATGATGGGATGGCCCCACGTGGGTCTGAGCTGGGGTACAGTCCCCTTGGTCTAGCTTCCCTCTGTGTCAGTCAGAAAGGTTAAGGATATAGGATGGGGCTCTGCAGTAATGTAGACCCTGAAAAACAATCACTTCTTTAGAAGCTTCAGAGAGCTTTCTTTCCTTGTTCTCCTGCGTCTCAGGTGATGCATGCATTTCAGGATATATGTAGGTATGCTGTGTCAGGCCTACTGCCTTTGAAGTCAATCTTGCCCATATACGTTAAGTCCTTCAGGTGACAGTGTTGGGCCGTCAGTGTTGAAGAGCACTGACTATCAGTAACACATCAGAGGCTGCAAGGAGCCCACCGGTGAGCCCAGCATGACTCTAGGTCCTGGAGATGCAGTGGTTGTTGGAGCTTGAGACACATGGCAAACAGATGGGCAGCAAAAGTGCCAGCAGGACTGTGGCGATAGGGTGGCTGGAGATAGGGCTGCTGTCATTCTGTAAGACAATCCACATGGTAGAAAGCCAGGGAAAAACCCTTCAAGATAGTCAGGAGCACTGGCCTTGGGGTGTCAGAGAAATTCTAAAGACAAAAGATTTTTACCCAGCAAGGTGGCAACTTATCCAGGTGCCCTGCTCAGCATACCTGTTGAGTTTCTGTTGGCTTGATTTGGAGACGGTTTGGTCTTTAAGTGCTGGGGTCTCTAGAAACCCTTCCGCCTCAGCTTCCCAGTACCTGGGTCTCCAGGTGCCACCACCACCACCACTACCACCACCACAGCCAGCTCTCTGTTCTAGCTAAATGGCCCTTCATTTTCAATAAAAACTTCACAAATGCTGAGAACAGAGGGGCAGTGCTGCTTCAAATCTGTCTTGCCAGTCATTTGCCATCTCTAATTGGGTCTAAATTAGAAGTTGCTGAGGGACAAAGAAAAGACCATAGTTGCTTTGACCATAAATAAACATTGGGCTCCTTGGGGTCTCCCAGGCTGTTGTTAGGGATTTAAGAGCTCAGGCCTGAGGTTAGCTTCTCCTACCCCAGAAGGCTTTCCACAGCATCATCTGCTCACTGTGAGCTTTAAGGGGGAACGTGCCCATGGCTGCGAGTTCTCGGACATCCCGGCAGAGCCTTTCTCCCCACCAACATCCCAGCTCACCCTGTGGTGCACTCAGCAGGTCCCCGGGGAGGAGTAGGTGGCAGCTCACACCAACCAACTCTCCCCTTGCAAGCCAGAGAGGGATGAGCAGCTGATGACACAGAAAAGTGGCCAGGGGATTGTCCAGCCAGCCTTCTGTCTGTTGGTTCTTGGCTATTTCTCCATCACTGCATTCTTGAGATTTATGAAACACGTATCAGCAACAGTGACTCTGGGACTAGAACCTTCAGGAATGGGGACACACTCTGCCTACTCCACTGGCCCCCTAGAATTTAGATGGGCCTGCCTCTAGTCCTGGCCCTGGTGATCAGCTGAACAACCATGGCCACCTCACTGAGCTTCTCCAAAGCCTCTGTCTCCCTCAGGTGATAGATAAGCTAACAGTGACCTTCTCAAGCAGTTGTTTGCAGGGCCCCATGAGATCAGATTGCACGAACTGTCAGACCTGAGGCCTACTGCAGGCAAACAGTGAAGGGATGTTGACAATGATTACTGGCCACAACCAGCCAAGCAAAGCTCTGCACTCTCAGCACCCTGTAATTAAATGTTTGCTGCAGAGGACACAAATACCAGTAAAATCTTTCAGGAGGTCAGATGAGAAGCTTGGGAGAGGTCAGCTGTCATGGGGGTGGCCACATGATGCCATCTCTGTGTGTGTGTGTGTGTGTGTGTGTGTGTGTGTGTGTGTGTGTGATCACACGTGAGAGTCTGTGCAGGCCATGCACCAGGTAGGCAGTGCAGGCTCAGTCTTTCTAGCTTAAAAACAAGGCCCACCCAGCCCTGGCTGGCAAGGTAATGAAGGGAACACTCAGTGTTTATGGAAATGAAGACGCTGGCAGGGGAGACTCAGTGCATAAACCACAAAACATGAGGAGGCCAAGTCTTGGCTCTGCAGCAGGCCAGGAGCTCTCTGGAAACAGCATAGGTCCTGGCAGCCAGGCGATGCCACTGAGGTTTTTTCCACCAAAGGAGCAAGGCTGGAAAACCCCAGCACAGTGAACATGGACTTCTTCCCTCCCATGTATATGGGTTCTATGTTATGAGCCAGCACACTGCCAGGCATGCTGTGGGCACCAGGTAGAGAAAAGCAGGATTTGCCTTGATTTTAAAGTCCGATTGCTTCAGATTAACCCCAGAGAATTTTATGCTGTGGGGAGAGCTGGGCTCTGAAGAGCAGGAGTTTGTGTGACCAAGAGAAAGCCAAATGCCAGCAGCTAAATGGCTAGTGTCCTGGTTTCATCTAGAACACAGAAATTTCCACTTCAACTCAAAGCCAGCCTCAGTCCCTCCCAGGACCTAAGCAGCAAGGTCTGTGGGAGCCCTGACTGGAGGACAGAGAGCTCTCGGCAGCACACCACCTTCAGAGCTGTGCGGCAGTGAACGTCCGTCTCATAGCCATGTGTGATTCTGTTCCAGTCCTCTGTGAATCTGCTTAAACTGAACCTCGGCACAGCCAGTTCATGTGCTACGGAGTGCACTGAGTTTGGGCTCTTGTTCTGAATTTTTAAATTGTTTTTAGTTTTCCCTGAACTCACCTTATAACAATTGAAGCAGTAGCTCATGATGAGGGGGAAAGACAGAGGCACCCGAGCAGCCCTGAGGATCGTGCGGTACCCACTGCTTTTTGTATCCCCCTTTGCCTTCATTCTGCTCTCCTCTCTGATGACCAGGAGAGAAGTGTGCAGGGGGAGACTTGGTCTCACACTCCATTTATCTGCGCCCACCACCCTGAGAGCTGCCAGCCTCACACCTCTGTGGTGTAGCACACTCCCACTGCTGCCCAAGTCCTGTCTAAGGGGTGGGCTCCACTATGTGCCTTAGTTAGAAGAAAGCCTGCTCTGCACCCAACTTGAAACACATTGCTAATGTTTAAAATGAAAAGAAAACAATTACGTCTATTGTCTCAGCCACTTTCCTGTTCAGTATGACACCAAGAAATTAAAGGAGGAGAGGTTGGTTTTGGCTATGGTGGATGGCTCAGAGGAAGCAGGGTGCGGGGCAGGGGCCTGGTGCAGGAGAGCTGTTTGCGTCACGGTGGCAGGAGAGCTTCTCGTGTAACAGTGGCCCAGAGGCAGAATGGAGGAGGAGTACGGAGAGAAAAACCTCTATGTCAGGACAACACAGAAGGCCTCTTTCTTCCAACTCCAACTCCCACACCCGACAAGACAGCTGTAGCGCCCCCTGATAGCATCACATTCTACCAGTCTCTCCCTTTGAGTACATGAAGTTTTGGGGGACATCCGAATATAATTGCAGCATCTATACTTTGATGGGCCCTGGCAAAGACACTGGGCTCTCTTCCCTTAGAACAGGGAAACTCGCCTGTGCGCAGGAACCGGATCAGGCGGGTAGACGCAGATAACGGCGTGCGAGGCACTTAGCTCTGCAGAACCCTTCCGTGCGATTTCTTGATTCCCAAAAATAAAGAAAATGTGATTTGAACAGAATAAGAAAGAGCCTCCGCCACCAACAAAGCAGAAGCCACGCTGAGCAAAGAAGGTAAAGCTTACGAGAACGATGTCAGGTATCATTTAGAAGATAACTGGATCTAAGATCATATTAAGGTTCCGTGAAGCACCAGGACACAGCGTTTCCATGGCCTAGCAAAAGAGAACTATGTATTGAGCGTACCCTGAAAACTCTACTACACGCTGATCTAATAGCAATGGTGCTCAGTCTTGGCGGTTTCCTGCACCAATTCCGCTGAAGCACACGCCGCAGGCTGCCTTCCTCTGCACCATTTCCAGGGAGAATAAATGTAGGAACTGACCTGAGGAAATGCACTGCTGGGAATGCACAAGGAGGACATGGGCTGCAGCGCGCGGGGCTGGTCGGCTGGTCGCGAGGCCTCGGTGTGTCTTAGGCCCGCCTGCCCTCCACGCTGAGAAAGTCTCCCTCACTCCTGTTCCCCACGTCACGGCTGGTAGAGACGGTCCAAAGCCGCACGGGTGCAGTTCACGGAAAGCGCTGCCAGCCTGGTGTGCTGGGCTGCTCGGGGCTGGCGGCGCTCGGCACCAGCTGCACATCAGAGACTCTCGACACGCTTTCCTGCCGCTGGAGCCGCCAACGCTCCAAGCTGGGCGAGTTCTCCAACAGCCGGGACATGAGTGTGGGATGGACTTCCCGTGCCTCGCGGTGCGCTGCAGTCACGCGTTCTGGCAACTTTTAAGCTGCTGTCGCTACTGCTTTTACTTTCCATCTTTCTCAGTGAGGCACATATTATATAAATCTAAAAACAAAATGACTGCATTGATCTCAAATACTCGTAGGGTCAGGAAATAAAATCAGGCTCATCCACTAGCAGGGTTAGAGCCACATCGGATTAGAGGAAGCAACCGCGAGGCTAGCGACAGGAAGCTCACAGAGAAGGAACGGCCTAGGGAGGCGGCCGCATCCCCCTCCGCCCTGCCCCCGGAGCACAAATCAGCTTTGGACAGCCCCCCAGTGACATAGGCGCTGACGCTACTCACCAGGAACAACTAAGTTAGGTTAAAAAATAACATTAGTGCAAGGGTGTGACAGCCTTGCTTTCCTAGTGGAGACCTGAGAGGCTCTCATGCCAGGGAAACTGCAAATGTAAGCCCAGCACAGTCTCTTCTTCTGCTACTTGCAATTTTTTGCTTCCAGCCCAGTAAAATGCACAACACATACAATTTTCACTCGAAGTCCGAGTGTGCACCAAGTTTTCAAACACTCGTGCTTTGAGTGCCACCATGTAGACCACTGGTGTGCTGAAATCCTGTCTGGAAGAGGCCACACAGCTGATCTCCACCGGCCCAAGAAGAACTCCGTCAGCGCTGTGCCCAGTGGGACGGGCATCATCAAATAATCCACGTAACAATTGTTTAGTTGTTTGGAAAATGTTCTTTTCCCAACTTCGCTGGATCATTTTAAAGTCTTTGTAGTTCTCCAAGAAAGCAGGGCAGAGGTGAGGTCAGCGCATACCTTCTGCTTCAGCTGAGATGACAGCCTCCTGTGATGGCCCTGCCGGCCGTGGAGCAGACCCTGAGCCTGTGGCACCCGCTACAGCTGGGCAGGTGAGTCACCCGCTGTTAAAGCTAGTTCTCCACAAGCAGGCAGTGCTTGCCTAAGGTAGACTCAAGACTGTCTTAGGGAGCCCACAATCAGAATGGCCTCTGTACAAGCTGGCCTTTTGGGCTGCAGAGAAAATGAACAACACATGCCCAGGTCTGCTTGGACCCACCAGTCTCCTGTTCACCAAGCAGAACCTTCTCACCGGGTACCTGATGCCTTAGGTTCTGAGAGGAGCCCTTTGGTGTAGTACTTTAAAATCTCAGGTCCTTCCTTCATTTTGAGGGTCATGGTATTGACACAGTGGGCTGGAAAAAGTATTTTTTAATTAAAGAAAATTAAGTAGACTAGATTAGAGTATGAATTATGAAGAATGCACATAGTAAGGCAAGTAATATTTTAAGAAATTATATATATATATGCATATATATAAAAACAGAGAGAGAGTAGCACAATACAATAATTGTTACAGTAAGACACGTGTAAGAAAGATATTTAATTCAGCTACTTAAGGTTGTGTGGACACATTCACCCACTCTGAATACATTTCTGCCTCTAACAGGCTGGGGGGGAGTGGGTGGAGGCGGGAGCCCCCTTCTGGCCTGCTCACAGTGCACCTTGGGGGGAAGCACTGGTGCTGGGGAGGACACCGGAGCCCGTGAGGATGGTGGCACATGGTGCGGGCTCCCTTACAACACTGAGAGCAGGTAAAGCTCCTGGCTGAGTCACAGGTTTCTGCCAAGTACGGTAGCTGCATCTGAAACCCAATCAGCTGTGAAGGTTTGGCGTGGTCCGGTGTGCTCCAGGGGCCAGCAACATTCTTACTCTGCGGGTGCTACCGCGAAATCGTGTAGGCTCTCAATGGAAACTTTCAGAACACGATGTCTCTTAACTCTTCCTAAACCTAATTCCCTACTTCTGTGGCTAGCTCTCAGCTAAAACACTTTTTTCCTTGCACCATAAAAAATAAAACCTTTGGCTTAATTTCTAGTGACAGAGAAGTAGTTAAATTCAGTATTGTCCCCTTGATACTTTGTTTACTCTTTGGCAGTGTATGTGTGTGTGTGTGTGTGTGTGCTCGCGTGCGCATATATATATATATATATATATATATATATATATATATATATATATATATATATATATATATATGAACATAATAATCAGACACAGCAGACATTTTTGCCTGGAACAAGAAAAGCATCAGTGCATGCATCCTGTCCATCCTTCTGTTCTTCCTCAGCAGCCCACACTGGCCCTATGTGCTGAGTGCGTGGCAGTCCCTCTCATGTCAATCACCGCTGCTCCACAGTGAGCACACACTGCGTGTATTGAAACACTGCCCTCTCAGCTGGCATCTTTACGTGGCTTTCCTCTGGGGAGGGTGTGCTGGTTGTGACCAGCCCT
The DNA here is from genome assembly GCA_004027165.1 of Ctenomys sociabilis. NCBI lineage: Eukaryota > Metazoa > Chordata > Mammalia > Rodentia > Ctenomyidae > Ctenomys > Ctenomys sociabilis. The sequence goes on along the minus strand of PVKA01001315.1, from coordinate 111,368 downwards.
GCAACGAATAAACTCTGTGCCTACAGCTTGACGTAGTGGGAAATCTCAAGCAAAGAAGTTCGGTCTAATTGGCACTGCTCGATTACTTCTGGAGTGGGGCCAGCACAGCTCGGGAGCGATGGCATGTGCAGCCAGGCAGGGGCTGACAGCTGCGACCCTTGGGTGCCAGTGCCTTCTCCGGAAGTGCCGTGGAGCAATGAAAACAGGACCCCATTCTGGGGGACTGCTTTGGGACTCGGTCTAAGGCCTGCTGCTTCTGTCACAGGAGGACAGCAGGGCCGTCAGGCACAGCTCAGCTACAGACCCCTTATGTACTATGGATGGCAGATTCCAGCACCTGGGCCCGAATGGTAGGCACCCCCATTCTGCCCTTCAAACTGAGATTAAAACCTTACTACTTGTAGTTTTAGATGACACTTCTCTTCCATCCATGTACCTACCTCTGCTAAGTGTCCACCAGGTGCCAGGAGCTGGACTCTGTAGAAGGAACGCTGCTGATGCACAGTCCCTGCCTTGGGTTCTTATGGAGTGACCTTTGCAGATTTTACGTGTTTTCTGATTTTATTCTCATATCACTTAGTGATGACTTGTCCCTTATTTTAACTATAGGTACAGCCTGCCCTCCAGCTCTGCCTGGGCAGTCTCACAGCACCACCGCTCCCATGGTGCCCTTCATCCACGAAGGCTGCCTGTAAGTGCTCGCCTCTCATCCTGCCCAACTACCCATCTGGGCCGCAGCTCAGTTCCCAGCAAGTTCTTCTGAGAAGCTGGGCCTTGGTGGCCAGCCCAGGCCTGTCTGGGACAGCAGGACTCCTGTCTCCTTCAATGCTCCTTTCCAAATATTCTTTTAAGTTTTTATTTTATTTTTGTTTGGTACCTAGGATCAAACTCAGGATCTCACACTTGCCAGGCAGGTGCGTATGCCACTGAGCTATCTCCCCAGGCCCAAACATTCCTTTTATTCTTTTCTTGTCATTTTTACTGATTGTGGAAGGACTGGTTTATTAGAAATTCCTCAGAGGAGTGCATCTTTCTTCCTGTACTCACTGTCCCATGACCTTGTGATGAACACAAAGTTCTCAGAAAGTAACATCCCAGCCCAGGCATGGCGGTGCACCCCTGAGACCCCGGCACTCTGGGAGGCTGAGGTGGAGGTCACAACCTCAGGGCAGCCTGCCTGGGTGACTTAGGGATTCAGAGAGATTCTGGATCAAAATTAAAAGTACAATAGAAGCTGGGGATGTAGTTCAGGGCAAAGGCTCTGGGTTCAAGTGCCATTTCTGTGGGAAAAAAATGTAACAATCCACTCTTAATCTCTACATTGTATGTAAATTCGCAATGGCTGTTAAGCACATACAGTAATTTTTGAGCACTTGGCCCACAGGTTCCTAAAACTCTCCACCCACCTCTGCTTACCCATCTGTGGAATGGAGCTGCTGTCACCAGGCCACAGCATCTCTGGAGGAAGAGTAAATGGGGCCCTGCGTGACTGGGCTCAGCACTGCCGATGTCCCAGGTCACAAGGAGGAGTGGGGATGGCTTCTAACACCCACACTCGCTGTGCTGCCCACAGCTAAGGACACTTCTTGTGCCCTCATTCAGTACAGCAGACACAGAGGCTGAGCATGCCCTGACATATTCAGCTGCCAGGTTTTCTCCCTCCACCTCCACTCGTCTCTCAAAGCCACCTGCTGTCAGGAGCGGGGAGCTGCGCGCCCCCACGCATGCGCCTTTAAAACCGAGCCTCCCCCGCACGTGGCTCATGACTCCAGCTCATGACTCTGAGGCGAGCAGAGCGTCCTAAGATGCCAGGAGGGGCGACTCGCCTGAGTGCTGCTCTGGCATCTGCGTCCCTGCCTGGGGCCGTGTGAGCCCTGACACTGCACACTTGCCTGGAGGAGGCCCAGACTGGGTCTCCCTGGAGGTGTGCAGCATCCAGCCACGCCCCCCTGTAAAGCCCAAATAATTTCTAAGAGCATACACGAGGTTACACCGCCATCCTGTTCTGTATGCGTCGCCTTAGTACATCAACAAACCATGTCAGCTTGTATAGATACTGCCTAATGTTATGTCTGCTTACGGCCATAGAGCTTAAATTATCCATATTTTTAAAACCGAGAGAACACAAAAACCTCAGGCCTACCTGGGAAAAACATTTAATCTCCAGCCTGGGAACATTCTTATAAAATAAGTCACTTTGACCCAGCCATTCTCGGAAAACAGCTAAAACCACAGAGTTAACTAATAGTTGCCCTATGGCCTACCCCTCTTAGTTTCTTTAAAAAGTCATATATTCTCAAACCCACCAATTATTTTAAAGGCCAACCTAAACTAACCAATGCCATTCGCTTCTGTAACTGCGCTTACAAGACCCCTCCTCCCTTTGTCTTCGGGCTTAAAACCCAGCCCACAGTCAGCTCGGGGTCTCTGTTCCTGCGCGTTCAGTGGGCCCCATGCATGCATGGAAAATAAAATCCCCTTGCTTTTACATGAGAGGACGTCTCTTGGAGTCTCTTCATGCGGTGGGCTTTTCAGACCTAACACCCCCACACCTGAGCCCACCCAGGTCCCTTGGCAGTCACACAGCAGACCTGCGTGGCCATACCCGGGGAGCTTGCTTAGTCCTCTGCAACCCGGAGTCTGGAAAGCAGGGCTTCACATTAGTTGCCAGAGGTGCCCGAGGGGCAGCCTTGCCAGAAGAGTTCCTTGAGGATGCTCTAGATAAAGCCACTCAGAGGCAGTCACCAGATCGAGCTCCCCAGCCACACTGCTGTCCCCAGTGCCCTCTGTCCTGCATGCAGGCCAGCATCCTGTTCTGGCTCAGGCCTGGTTCACTTCAAAAATCCTGTTCTTTGACAATGTGGAGAAATTGCCCAAAGAGCTAGGGCTGCCCCAGGACCAAGACAACTGCGAAGGACAGGATGTCTGCTGTGTCTCTGGGCCAGCCCACACTGCCAGAATCCACGCCCTGCCCAGCGCCCTGCGGAGGAGCACAGATGCCGTGAGAGTGGACAGCCTGACGCCACGTGTGTCTTTCATGCTGGCGTTAAACGTGAACTCCTTCTGAGCTCCCCCTTTAGCATTAAATTCTGAGGTGCTGCTGAAGCCTCCTTTGCCTTCTTGGCTCTTGTTGTCCTTGGGAAACAGCGTGCGTGGAGCAAGGCAAAGCAGCTGCTTCCGTCCACATGGGGCTGAAGCCCCAGCCGCTGTGGTTGGCCGCTTCCTGCTCCCAGTGCTGCTTGTCCTCCAGCTGTGCTATTCTGTTCTCTTCAGGTCTCCTGAATCCTCCCAGAGAGGTAATCTATAAACTGACCTCTGAGTCTTGGTCTCTAGATAGTTCCTTATGACATCATTTAGATTACATATGGTCTGGTTTTGCTACAAATTAATTACTACAGTACGCCAATGAATTAATTATGACATCATATTATTCCTGGACTCACATATGATTCACCCTTTCCAGATCTCAAAGAGAAAAACACAGCGTGGGTGTGAGCCTCCATCTAAGGTCAGCGCAGCCCTCTGCTCCCCTCTTCTGTTCCGGCTTCCTGCTGGGCCCAAGGGCATCCCCAGCCTCCTGCCCAGGGCCAGAAGGATGGCAGGTGCACACAAGCAAGCCCAGGAAAGCATTCAGTGACCACAGGGTGTGGGTCAGCATCACTGGGGTGGGACTCAGGGTGCCAGAACAGGAGGCTGGCAACACTGCTGTCCCCTCAGTCCCCAGAGCTCTGAGTGAAGAGAAACAGTGTCTGCACCTGAGTGTGTCACACATGTGCCAGGAGGAAAGTGATGCCCACAGATGCTAAAAACAGAACCACCTCCATTTCTTTGTGAGTTCGGTCCTCCAACAGGGGTAATGAGTGTCCTGTGCTCTCTGATCAAAAGGGAGCTGAGAGCTCTACACACCAAACATGTATACTTAAAGATGTGGACCACGTCCAATTTGCAAATTCTTGTGAATTAGCAGTTGCAGAGCCTTCAATTTAGAGTAAAATTTACTCAACTAAAAACCACCTGGGCTGAGGGCGCAGCCCAGGTATGGAGGATGTGCTTAGCAGGCATAGGCCCTCCAGTTACATCTCCAGCCCAAAGCACAGAAACACAAGTTCTGACTGAGGGTGGTCCTGTGCTGACGGCAGCAGGGGCAAGGAACTCTGGGAAAAGACCTGCTGACAGGTAAAATTGTCTTCCAAAGGTAGTGCATGCCTTTCGTTTTTCTTCTGCTTTCTTTCCATAAACCTCTCTGGCTTACCACACCATACCTGATGCGATATGTAATAGTACATGGAAATACACTAGTGCCTGTGCAAAAGTTACTTAAAAAGACAGAGGCACTGAGTTGGGGATACAGCTCAGCTGTATAAGTGCTTGCCTGGCAAGTGTAAGGTCCTGCGTTCGATCCCCAGTACTGAAAAAAATAATCTAAAAAGACAGAGGGAGCCAGGAATGACGGTGCACACCTGTAATGCCATCATTCAGAAAGCTGAGACAGGAGGACTGGCAAGAGTTTAAGGCCAGCCTGGGTGCACAGTAAGCTCAAGGCCAGCCTGAGCTACAGAGTGAGACACTGTCTCAGACAAAGAGCAGGAGACTGAGACATTTAATGCTTCTCAAAAACTCTTAGAACTAAGCTAACAGAATCTGTCAGTTCATATACTATTCAAATATGATATTGTTCAAAGTTGCTTTAAAACTAATTATTAACATTTACCAATTTTATAAATAGAATAAGGTTTGCAAGTAGGAGTGAAAATGAAAATTTTTCTGAATCTGAAACTTAAAGTAATAAAATGTTAATGTTTAAATTAAAACCGAACCTGTGTGCAGAGTCTGCTCAACGCAGAGAGAATGGACTGTGTGTCAGACAGCTGAGCTCCAGCTGGGTCTGGCCAGATTCTCTCCACTGGTTTCGCCCCTTTACCAAAAGCCTCTTCAACTCTCAGTCACCATGCTGTGCCTTACAAGCATAAAAGAGATTCCCAGAGTGGTGGGAGGCAAAAGAGGGGTTTTGCTTTCAGTGCAAATATCAGGAGTTCATGGGCAGCGGCACTGGGTGGGATCCAGCAAGTCCCAGCGTGAATGCAACCCTTATGGACTGCACACAGGTACTGATAAAGATAACACAACATTTAAAGAAAAAGGAATGTGGAGGAACAGCATTCCAGGAGGACAAAGCTGGCAGCACCAACCCTGAACAGGGGAATAGAAGGAGTTGGGAAATGGGGAAGCACAGAAAATGCCCAGAGGTGCAGCAGCTGTCCAGGGTGTCCGGCAGCTCACAGCTCAGAAAGCATGGCTCTCGGTATCCTTTACGGCCATCTGCTCACACACCAGGGAGGGCTTAATGCCACAGTGATCGCATCTAACAGGACCCAAGCAAGCACCTGCCAGAATTATTGAATATTTTGAATTAAGATTAAAGTCTGGCATAGTATAATGTTTTTATAAGGGGTACAGTACAATACAGGATATGTATTATAAGATTATTTTGTGATGAATCACCCAAAAATCATATACAAAGAATGCAGGGAATCTGTCCACACACTAAAGACCAAACACTCTGAGTCCAGCTGAAGTCCAGCACGTAACGAGGCCTCCCGCAGGCCCAACCGGAGGAGGCCTAGAGTCCATGGCAATGTGTCATGCAGGCCCGCTTCACAGATCTGCACTGGAAAGACCCAGAGATCTGCAGTGGAAGCTAGAAAGTCTGTGCCAGTGGGACGAAGCTGAGGGATGTGCACCGGCGCCAGGAAGCAATGCTCCAGGTAAGCACCAGAGCTCCCCTGAAAGGGACCACAGCCATCCTCAGCCACAGTGAGGCCCAGAGATCCTCCAGCAAGGGGGAAAGCTGAGTTCCCATCAGGAGAGCCAACGCGACAAGCTTCTCCATGAGGCTGAGCAGTGCACCAGCTTCCCCTCTGGAGCCAGAATGTGATGCTCAGAGTGAAGACAGAACTCCCCAAAACGAACCATAGCCATTTTCAGCAACAACGAGGTCCTGAGTTCCTCTTCCAGTGAAAATAGCCCAGCATGACAAAGGGCCCCAGTGGAGCAGGCTAGGAGAACCAGCAGCTTCCAACAGCTTCAACACTTCCCTAACAGCCTCAGGGAGACCAGCTCTTCTCCAGGTCCCCTCATACACTGCTGGCATCAAGCCCCAGGTGGGCCTCGCACACCCACCAACATGCTAGTTCAGTTCAGCTGGGTGTAACAAGTCGACCAGCAGTTGGCAGTCTACCACAGAGTCTGTAAGAAAGGTATACTTTTATATTAATTTCTTCTCAGCTTACTTTAGCATCAGCCAGTGACAAATATTCCCTATAGAATCCAGCTTGCGTTCTATGGAACTCGGAGAATGCCCACATATTATATTGTCGCGGGCAATTTCCTCTGCCTGCACTTCTCAATATAACTAAAAATACTTTCCATTGAAAGGTCAGTGAGACTGGGGGATGAATCGATTCTGACTCATCAATATTTCAAGCTCATGAGCGTTTTCTCTCCAATCACGGTAAGTGAGCTTGGTAAAGCAAATACTGCTAAGCTATCGCAACTTTTATTTCAATCCATGAGACTGACTTGTGCAGTTAAAATAATCTGGGTAGGGGTTGCCAATCCAAAGTCTGCACCTGCCCAACAAATCAGTGGCCCAGGAGCTGGCCCAGCATGTCCCACTCTTCCCTCCGCTTCATCACGTTGGAGCCTCTGTACCAGCACGGCCAGCAAACCCAGCACACTTAGTCCCTGTGCCCCCCGGACTGATGTCTACGTGACTTTCCTCAAGAGATGGGAAAAACTAAGACCTCATTATTTGTCACACATTCTGTAGCTGCCTGGTGATTGTTTTGAAGGCTAAAATGCTAATCCCACAAAAAGTTCTGTGAACTATGCATAATTTGCCACTGATGTCATAGGGAAAGCGGGAGTTGGTTTGTTCCTGCTCCTGGAGACATGTTCCCAGGAGGATCGCTGGGCTTGCCCCTTCCAGCCCACAGGTGCCTCACTCTCTCCACCCAGGCCAGGTCCTGCAGATCGCTCACCTTGCCTCCCGCAGTCCTGCCGCACCACCCTCCTTCAGCTCCCTCACTGTGGCTTCCTAAGAAGAGCAGCTGAGGCCTCTGCTAGTTCCTGTCTGTCCTAGGTCCTAAGCTATCCTCAGGATTCTCTTCTGTGGACAGCATTCAAGGAGTCCTGAAAAGGTGCCCTGTTGTTTGAGCACTTCTTTCAGGAGATCTTATAAGAAGTTACAATACAGGTTTTCAGAATCCTATTTATTTCTCAAAAAAGTGGAAATGTTTGTCACCTGCCACCCTCTGCCAAGACTGTCTGTGACACTGTCCCCACTCACTCCCAGTCATTTGTCATTTCATTCACTGTTTTCCACCAAAGCATTAAGGGACCACTGACCATGAATCAGGCACTGTGTTAGACACAGAGGACATAGCAGTACAGAAAGCAGTGAAGGTCCTTGCTCTTGCCAGGCTTCCTTGTCAGTTGAGAGAAAAAAAAAAATTATGCACAACATAAAATGTATAGATTGATAGAAGTGAAGGAGTGCACATGGATGTACACGCATCTTATGGACATATGCACATACGTACACAAATACCTATTAAAAGTTTTCACTTGTGCCGTAATCAATATTTAAAACATCTGAAGGAGAGAGAGCACCTGTCACTGGTGCTTCTCTGAATTCTCAGAGGTCGCAGGCCTTGTCCCAGGGACGGCCCCTCCTTCACAAGCCTGCACATTGGCCGTCACTCCTGGGTCACAAAAGACCAGAGATGAGGTCAGCTCACAGAGAAGACAAGCCCTGCCTCATCTTCCTTAAATCATTATGCGAGGAGCAAGACATCGCAGCTGCCCATCCTTCCCAAGATATGGCCAAGCGACAAGCATTGCTTTGTAGATCTGCTGTCCATATTTTTAAGCTTTCCTCCTAGCAAGAAAATGACCCACAACAACAGCCGCCAAAGCAGCATTGTCTTGGTAGTGAAATATCAGAGTGGTCTAATAGGTAAAATTTATGCTTCAGAAAAGAAGTTTATATTAGGACCATGTGTCCTAATCCCACTGACTTGTGCATTTATTCTGTCTTCAACCATCTCATTTGCCCTTAGCTCCAAAAAGCTATTTTTGACTTTATGGTAGGTAGGTAGTGCACAGAAATCCAAAGGGTTTTCTGATTTAAAAAAAAAAAAAAAAAAAAAATATATATATATATATATATATATATATATATATATATATATATATATTCACAAGAGTTGCTTGACTCCTGCTGTAATGAAAATAGCATGACAGATTCACCAAGGAAGGGCTTCGGCTCTTCTCTGCTCCCCTAACACCTCCCCAAAAGCCCCACATGGGCTCAATGTGCATCACTGAGAAGGTGACAGAAGTGCAGCTTTCTTTTTCGTTGGCAGAATATAGCCAAGCATGGTCCATACTTCCTGCACTTCATCTCCGTCATTACGAAACACAAGGTCTCATCCATCCTCACCATATTGTACATAAGCAAACTAAGAGCTTGGCTAAACCTCTGATAACGGAGAACTGGGAGAATGAACCCAAATCATGCGACAACGTCCATGTCCCTTGCCACTAGGTGACAAGCCTTTATTGGCAGAACCTTGTTTCATTTTCTTCTTTTCCCTCCTGACTCTCAAGAGCAGTGATCTCAGACAGGAAGCGGCTTCTATGGCTACATAGGCATTTCTTCAAGGGCCAGGTATCAGCATTCTGAGTCGGACTTGTGGAATCACAATTTAAACAGTGGCAATACGTAACTTAACTCAAACTGTCCAGGTAAGAAATGGAAGCAAAGGCAAAACAAGGAACAACTTAACAAACACACATGAGCGCATGAAAGTGATTTTTGAACAGGAGCCTAAGAGTGGTCTGGGCTTTCAGGGCCTATGACCCAGCTATCTTGGCTAAGAGGTGACAAAAGAGCCAAGTGACAGATGGCAGAGTGGTGGCAAAGCCAAGACCTAAATGCAGCTTGCAGCTCCTGTGGCTCCTGGCTCCCACCTCCCAGGGCAACGCTCTCTCTGCCTCAAGCTGCCTCTCAAGAGATGGAAGACAGAAAATCGCTACCTGAGGGAATGGACGTTGAGGGGACCAATGAGGTGCTCTGCAGAACCAGTCTTGGGCTATGTGGTTGGTTCAAAGGAAAGTGATGGAGCCATGCACAGCCTTCAAATTAGGGAAGAGAGAAATGGAAACGGGCATAGATTACCAGGAGATTGGATTCTGCCTCCTCGTAGATGCCAGCTTGATGTGGTGCAGAGTGGGCAGTGATTAATATTAATAAATCAGCACAAAAGTAAATGGAGACTCTGTCCCAAGGCTCCATGACTGGTGGTGAGTTCTACAGTTGGCTACAGACAAGTTAATCTTTAAGCCAATGGCCAGAACTGAGATTAAACAATCTGTGAAGTTTTGATGCCTCAAACCAAGCTAACAGACCTTTATAAATTGCATTGAAATTCCTCTCCCAGCTCAGGAGCCCAGTTTGTAGATAATTAGATCACTAGTTAACCACGCCCCTTTCTGTGTGCTTTTCCAAAAACGCTTTGTTCTTTGAATTCTTGGACCTTGTCCAGGTCAGCAAATCATGCCCATGGCTTCCTGCAGTGCCCAGCACAGCCCAACCACTCTGTGCACCTATCAAAGGCCAGCAACACTGAGCCTGGGGTCTTAGTCCTGCACTGGGCTCTGACCATCCCAATTCCTCTTATAATTAGGATATGTATTTATCTGTATTTTATTCGTTTGTCTTACCCCAAGCCAGGAGATTGGTAGTCCTAAGACTCCAATACCCTCATGGCCACACACTCACACTCCTACCAAACACACAGCAGCTAGGCTGCCATGGGTGAAGGGATTGGCTGGGGGACACCAAGGGCTATGCACAGGAGCCTACTGGGTATGAACTCTGGCTTGGCAGCAACAGCAAACCCAAGCTGATTTGGTCTCTTTTATAGAAGAAAGGTAGGGATCGGAGTCAATTTTTTCATTTACTTAATTACTTTGGGAAATTCATTTCCTTGACATTTATTTTTTACCATGCGTGCCATGACCTAATATTGAGCAAAGACTTAGGAAAAGCCTGTTGACTTGCATGGAGACTTTCAAAGATAATTATAGCTCCCTTCATTCATTCAGTAAATACTAATCAGCCTCATACTGTGTCCTTGAGCCCTGTCATAGGTGTCAGAGGCCAAGCAGATCACTTTAGAAAAAAGAAGACAGTGCAACAGATTCCCAGGATAGTAGCTGTTCACAGCAATCTACATTCATTTTCTCAGTTCCTGTGGGTAGAAATCCAGGCACAGGGATTGTGTACCTGTGGACTGTGTGCTCCTCTAGATCAGCTGGAGGACCCCTCAGGGCTCACGGAGGGTGAGGGAAGAATCAAGCCCCAGCACTATGGAACCAGCTACAGAACACAGGGTGCCACAATTTTCTGGACCATTTTCATTGGGTCCAGAAAGCACCTGCAGCTTCTAGAAGAATGCGGCAGTGCCTGGCTTCCTCACCCAGGCAGGAAGGCACTGGCTCCTGCTGCTAAGAGGAGGTCTCCTGTAACCCTTCAAGGGACTGAGTCTCACTGTCACCCCGTGGCTGGAAGTGAAGTGGAGGTCGTGCCCACACTCCCAGGGTGAGATGGCACCAACTCTAACTCCAAAAGGCAGATGTAAAGATATGCAGCATAGTGCATCCCAAGAGGGTCACACTGAGATCAGGAGACCCCAGCGTTTAGAGAGGTGCCCATGAACCTGTTCACCACTTCTGCTCCACAGTGAACAAATCTGCCCCACAGTGAAGAAATCCCTCTCTCCCAAGGCTGCCTGCTGTGGAAACTGCATTGCAAAAATAGCTCAGAGCAGGTGAGTCCTGGAGGCCTCTGCTCAGCTGAGTCGAGCAGAAAGGTGGGCGCCCTGTGAGAGCTGCCTCACACAGTGGAAGCAGCACCTCCCCACCCCCAGGGTCACACTGATTGGCCACACAGAATGAGTAATACAGGAGAGGGCTGAGGAGGCCTTGGAGGTGGGATCCTTGGTGCAGTCCAAGGCTCTAATCTGGAAGCTGAGCTAAGGTAGGGGAGAAGCTGGGCACAGGGTCAGGGATAGGAAGGGAAAGCAGGGAGCAGTCCAGCAGTGCGAGCACTTCAACCTGTGATCCAGCAAATGAGATAGAACTGGAGCCTTTCTGGGAAAGACAGGCAGCACACAGCTGCTCTGCTCTCTGTGCTGGGAACCCCAGACTTGCCAGACCCAACTGGGGAGAACAGGATACTCAGTGAGATAAATCAGACATGTAAGCGCCCACGTACATGGTGCCTCTTACAGATGAAATGCAAAGTCTAGAGCTATAATCCGGAGATGATGGAGATGATGGAGGAAGAGTGGGGGGAGGGCAGGAAGGAGGATGAAGAAGAATGAAGATGCACCAATCCCCGTGAGGAATGTGACTGTTAGGTCCTGCAAACAGGCACTGCACTAACAAAAAGGGAAATAAAAGAAGAAAGTTGGCAAAATCCAGGTGAGAGATAGCGGCCTCGCCTGAGGCCCTCTCAGCAGGGGTGGCAGAAATTAGTCAGCTCTAAGTAGAGTGAAAGGAGAGCTGGTAGGAAGATGGGACATGGAACATGGCAAGGGGACACATGACCTAGAGGACAGACCGCGAGCTTCAGTATAGCTGAAGCCGGCCTCAGGAAAGCCAGGATGCTGTGGAGGAGGCAGATCGTTGTCAGACATGCCACGATTAGACATGCCACGATTAGACATGCCACGATTAGACATGCCACGATTAGACATGTCAAGGGAGCAGAAGCCAAGGTCCAGGTGGAAAAATAAGTGTGGGAGCACACACTGTAACCATAAAATTTGGATTTAAAGCCCAATGTCTCCCTCAGATAGCCACAAGTGCACAGATAGGGCAGGGAGCGGGCCAGGGTAGACCCTGGGAGCACGCCAGCAGTCAGCACGGAAGAAGTCTGGAAGACGAGGAGCAGGACAAGGGGCCCAGTGTCTGCAGCAGACTGAGTGCCTCTCTGACATTGAAAAGGCATATTTATTTTCCCTCAGCCTTGGGGCAGAGACTCAAGAAACAGACAGAGAGCCGAGGCCCAGCTCTGTAGTGTGGCATGGGCTCCGGGTACGGCCCAGAGTGAGGCAGTGCGCCCTGAGGCCAATGCTCCCCTGCCCCTTGCTGTGGATTCCTGGGAACCTCAGACAAGCAGACTCCATGCGAGTCCTGGAGCACTGCATGGGATGGAGCTAGATACAAATAGTTCTTTTAACTGTCGCTCTCCATTAACAAAGCTCATAAAATGTTTTTGGATCTAATTATCAAATTTGGAATTTTTTTTTTTTTTTTTTTTTTTTTTAGGACAAGGTGTACAGGATGTACAAGGTCTCACTGCGTAGATCAGACTCCTAGTGATCCTCCTGTTTACACCTTCCCAAGAGCTGGGATTACAGGCACCACCCAGTCTCAGCACACCCCAGGGGCAGAGCAGGCACAGCACACCTGGGGATTGAACTCTTGGCCCGTGTCTGCCTAAGCAAGAGCTTTAATCCACTGAGCTATCTGGCCAGCCCTTCAGCTATCTGGTTGGTCCTTGAGCCATCTGGCCTGCCCTTGAGCCGTCTGGCTGGCCTTTGAGCCATCTGGCCAGCCTGGCCCTTGAGCCATCTGGCCTGCCCTTGAGCCATCTGGCTGGCCCTTGAGCTATCTGGCCAGCCCTTGAGCCATCTGGCTGGCCCTTGAACGATTTGGCCAGCCCTTGAGCTATTTGGCCGGCCTTTGGAATAATTCTTGTACAGTTTTTCCTTCTCTAACAACCTGTTTATGGACTCTTGGGATGCATAACTAAGGTGTGCTGTGGGACTTACAAGCCACAGTGTCAGACTTAGGACACAGGAGCAGGGGCAGCAGTGTGGCCTTGGGGTGGCTTTGTCTACAGTGAGCAAGGTGACTTTTTCTGCTTGAACTGCACGGTGCAGTGCTGTAGCATTACATTCTGTTATCTGTGGGACTGCACGGAAGAGTTATGCAAGTAAGGGCAGTCATCACATGGGAGCTTCCCATGAGCAGCGCTTTGCTCTGAATCTTACATTGTGCACACAACTTACACCTCTTCACTGGGTGGCCAAGGCACCTAAGGACCTAGTCACAGAACAGGACTCAGCTGGTTAATGAGCAGAGTCTATATACGGGCTGCCAGATGAGCATGAGAATTGGGATAATAAGATGGAAAATACTAGAGCCTAATGTCTTTGGTCCATTTACCCCACCCTCTTCACGTTTTGGCTCAGTTACCCGTGTTCAGCTTCCTCCTCCCCTCTTAGTTTTTACTTGTAAGACCTGCTTTCCAATTGCATGGATTATTTAATGTGAGTGCGAGTGCAGAGCTTTGGCTGCCAAAACAGTTTTGGGGGAGGGGATGACAGCAATGGGGTTTTGGAGCATGTACACTGGAAATGGAAAAGTTCTAAGCGTCACATGGAAGCTCTTACTCTGAAGACCAAGCTCTGGTTTCCAGGGCAGTCACGTAGAAGGCTCTGAGCACAGGTACAGCACGGTGGGGCTGCCGACCCTGCTGGCAAGGACAGAGGCTGCGCTTTCTCCCAGGGAGGCCTTTTGTGCCTTGGCTACAACATGAGCAAGAGGCGAGGTGGAAGAGGTTAGATGTCACCTAAACTGGGTCACTCTGCCCGTAGAATTACTTTGAGGGCCTGTGTTCCCAAAACCCCCTCGCTGCCTCAGGGTAGTGCCTCTGGAAAGAACCCAGAGGCTGGCAGTGAAGTCCCTGTCTGGGAGCAGCTCTCCCCGCATCCTTCCAGTGAGCAGACCCCATTTGCCTCCCAAGGACTTGCTCCCCATCGCACAGGAGGGCAGGGGCCCTCCCCGCCAGGCCCCTTTCTCTATTAAGATGCTGCACAATAAATCTCTCAGATCTCACCAGTCCTCATGAGACCGATGTCTTTCTGGATTTCCTGGCACAGACAGAGCTCCCAAATCTGTACGTGCTGTGCTGTGTCACCCTGTCTGTTGGACCTGGATACACAGCCTCCAAGGCTAGAAAGCTTTTCCTCCCCTGCTGTGCCCTACCCAAGGGAGGCTTCTAGGTGCTGTGTGCAGTCAGCTCTGTGGGGAGCATGTTGCCTTGGTCCTTCCCCTGGGAGCCCTGGGCTACTTGAGGAGAAGCAAAGGGTAAGGGTGTGTCCTCCCAGCTCAGTCACACTGCCTGTGAGAGGGGAAATGGGAAAGTGCAAGTTCCCTGATGCCTCGCTATAGACATGACTATATTCTGGAGCTGAAAGTGTTGAGGAATGTTTTAAATAATGTTGTTTTTCACCTCATTGTTGCTGTGTTCAACTCCTTCATGTGTAGGGGAAAATTCAGGCAAAAACATCAATATCCAACATCGAGAGACTCTGAACTTGAGAGATCTGAAGAGATCCCCTTCCATGCCCAACTCACCCCAAACCGTCATTGTTTTGTGAATGATAGCTCTGCCACTGTGGTCCCGGGCAAGGTCCGAGGGAGTGAGCCCTACGCATGCTTGCTACTGCTTGGCAGGAGATATTTCTAATTGGAAAAACCAAACAAACCACTGTGCAGTTTCCAAAAGGCTGACGAGGATTCTGGATTCTAGGTGGACTAAGAATGTACTTGTGTGAGACACAGACACATTTAGAGAGGAGTGTGACGAACACAGTCACTTCTGAACGCTGTATCTGGCTACAGCTGAGGCCCCAAACTGAGCCTTTTTAGAAAGAATCAGCAGGTTATTGTGTCAGGCTATTCTGGAGAATCTGTGCTTGTGTTCTGGGAATTTCATCTGCCTCAAAGTGCAGCATGCATAGCCGGCCTACACCGTGAGAAGCTCACTAAAGGCTTCATGCTCAAGGACTCAAGCTTCCTCCTAGCACATTAAAATGTTCTGCTGTCTTCTCCTCATGTATGAAAGATAATTCTTCATTTAATTCCTAAATTTAAAATAAATTACATTTATTTAATAAACAATGAAAAGTAGAATGACAAGCCTGTAACTTCACATTGTATTGAGCCAAGGCCTTGCTATGTAGTTCTGACTGGCCCAGGACTCACTGTGTAGCCCAGGTTGGCCTTGAACTCGCATCGATCCCCTGCCTCAGCCTCTCAAGTGCAGGTATTACAGGTGTGTGTCACCATGGCTGACTTCCTCATGGTCCTGGCTGTGCTGAACATCAGCAAATTTAGTAAGTGGCTTTGAGGTGTCACTGGGGGATTTCCAAAGAGCATGTGTAGCAAACGTTGGCAGTCCTAGGAGTGAGCCAGATGGATGCTTGAGGCAGTCACCCTCCTTCCCTCAGGTGCTCCTGGACACCATGAAGATAAAGCCACCACAGATAGAACTGGTTAAGGACAACTGCTCCCACTCCTAACTCCCCCTTTATTGACTTTTTAATGCATTTAGGACAGGGTCTACAGGGTCTCACTATGTAGATTGGACTTGTAGTGATTCTCCTGTTTACATTCTCCCAAGCACTGGGATTACAGGTGGGTACCACCACGCCCAATCTCAGTCTCCATCTCAGTGCACCCTGGGGGTGAGGCCGCATGGCACACCGGGAGCAGACCCCAGCTACTGCACTCTGCCTAGGCAGGTGCTTTAGTCTGCTGAACTATCTGGCTGCCCCCCACCAACCCTTTTCAATAGGTAGTTTTTTTTTGTTTTTTTTTTTTTAATTGAAGAACAAATAGCAATGAGACAGTTTCAAGACAAATTAACAGGACAGATTCGATAAATTAATACATTGCAAACTATTTTCATAACGTTTTGGTATCATGCAAGGTGTATACATAATACTATATTTACATACATTATTATAGCAGATGTCTCTAATCAATGGATTAAGACAGCGTAGCTGTATACTTATCTTATTTTTTTATAGCTGGATTATATCACAGATTCAATTATTAATACTTTCTACCTTGTTATCTTCCTAGTGGTTGTCCACAGTACTAAAAGCTGACATAATATCTTGTCCAACCACTGTTAGTGCAAATCTTGCTTCTCATAGAATTATGCAGAAGCATGGCATATTTATCCTAACTGTACTGTTTATACACACACACCATGGTTCTTCCTTTGTATCCCCCTTTTTTGTCTAGACCTATCAAAGATGGGCACTGCATTGTCATTAAACCAATTTAGGTGCCTGAACTCGGTGACACAATCCAACACAGTCCAGCATTCCACAATGGTAGTGTGTTATCTGAAGAAGTTGTTGACTGTAGCCATTTACAGCTCAACTTATTATTATGGCCCTGTGTTTAACTAGCACTGCACTACTATGCTTGGGAGATACTTGGACGAATAAAACAGATTCAGGTATAAAATAAATGACCAGAATACCTCATGGGGCAATAAAGGGAGGAACTTAGTAGGGTTTGTTCTTTTGGTTCTTTTTTTTTCCTTTTTTGTCATCTTGGGGATTGAACCAAGACCTTTATGTGTGCTAAACAAGCACTCTACCACCGAGGTACATCTCCAGGTTTTTGTTTATATTTTTACTTTGAGACAGGGTTTCACTGAGTCACTGAGTTGCCACACCCAGCCTGAACTTGTCATCCATCTTTCTGCCTCAGCCTCCTGCAGAGCAAGGATTATAGGCATGTGCTATCGCTCCTGCCTCACTCAATACCTAAACAACACAAATGCTACTCTCCAAAGCAAGAACACAAATCCCATGTTTTATTTATCTTTAAGATATTGAAGTAAATAGAAAAATATATCGATCCACTCTATATTTGAGCTTGTTTTTCACTAGTCTAAGAATCACATGATGTCGGATTTGTAATGGATTCTTTGCCTTGAGAAGAGAAAAAAAACAGTGAACTGTTGAGAAATGAGCACTACCCTAGGCCCCAGCTTTGCAATGTCATGAGGCTTATGTATCTCAGAGGTCTTGGGGATACTGAGTCAGTCATGTTCCAATCCAAGACCCATCCTTGGCTCGCAGATGGAGTGGATAGCTCCGATGAATTCTTCCCTTCTGGAGGCCTGGTGTTACAGAATATAAAGCATAACCGTGGTGCACAGCTTTACACACCTTGTATAAACAGGGAGATGGTAAAGAGTAGCAACTAAGTGCCCACATATGAAGTCAAAACCTCTGACTTCAGCCTCGGCTCCGAGAAATCTGATTTGGGAAAAGCAGCGTAGCTAGTTTGTTATTCAGAATGAAATGAAAATAAGGCTGCTTTTCTGTGAGTGTGCTGTTTGCATTAAATTATAAGACGGTGTCTTAAAGAGCGGAGCACTGTATGTGGGATGGAAGACCGCCTGCCGCGATGCTCACAGTTGGGATGGAGGACCGCCCACTGCGATGCTCGCACATGGGATGGAGGATCGCCCACCACAATGCTTCTAAGTGGTATGGAGGACTGGCTAGTGCAAAGCTCTTACCAGCCTGAACACCACCCTGGGAGGAAGAGGCATTGTGTCATGAGTGCTGTGTGCCATACCCCGCAGCAGAAAGGCTCAAGTCTCCTCTGGGACCCTCTGCGGACGACCCTTGTCCAATCTGCCTTCATTTCCTGTTTGGCGTTCACCCCTCCCTAAGAACTGAGAGATGGTGGGGAGTAGAGGCTCGGCAACACTGTAGACGCTCATAGGCTTGGCGCAAAGCTGGTCTTTCTCCCTTAAGTTCTGAGACACTTACTTTCCATCTCTGAGTGAGCTAAAAGTGCAGGCATCTGCCTCATAGTGCTACTCCAGGTCTTAGTACAGCAGCAGGTGGAAGTCCCTGCCCTATGCTACTGGAACCAGCAGCAAACATTTGAGCACTGGCTCTTCAGATGCGCAGGTGACGCAGGGTGTTAGAGCGGTTTTTGTTCTCATTTTACACATGGGGAAAGCAAAGCCCGGAGAGATCAGTCCCTTACTCGTGACTGTGAGTCATAAGTGACAGCACTAGGGTTGAAATCCACATAGTTTGGTTTGACACTGGGATCATTACCGAGGTAGCCAGTGCCTCTCATATAAGCACCTGACATGTATCTGCTTATTTCTAAGTATTTGCCGAAATACGCATCTGAACAAATCCATATGTACTGTTATGTGTATTATTTCTTATATCTTACTAAGTAGAAAATCTTACCAAAGGCCACAAAAATGGGCTGTTTTGCTCAACCGTTTCATTTTGGAGGAGCTTTTCATGGTCTGCCAGCTTGGCAGCCAAGCCAGGCTGTGCGAGGCAAAGTGGTTCCCAGCGAGCTGCCCAGCTTGGAGGCCCTCTCCCGCTGTGCTGTGAGTGGTTATGAAGAGTGGAAATGTAAGGCTAGTTTAGGATTTGCTGCAAATGGCTGCCTCTACTTAACGGATACATCAGTGCCTACTTTAAAATGCTTATCTACAGAGAACCTAAAACTACAACAGGCTGCTCTGAATGCAGCATGAATAGCACTAAAATTCTGGCAAAAAAAAACATAAATCAAAACCCACAAAGACTTCCTTCCATCATTTGAGGTTTACTCTTGAATTGCCCGAAATGCAATGTAAGTGTAAACTTATATAAAATCTCAAATAAAAGTTTTCTCTGGATAATTTGATCTCCACACTATAAGAGACCAGAAGCAAGAGAGAACATGCCACTGTTTTGTACCAAAATTCTACCCTTTGCTTAGAAGGCAGTGGTTTGTTTTCCAGGTAACAGCAGAAAGAAGATACAGCAGCATGTGTCTTTCTAGCTAATCACCCTTTGCTTCATTTTCTGTTTTCTTTGCTTACCTTCTCATATCTATTTCAAATTTATATTAACTTGCTAGGTTGTATATGTTTGAAACTCTTGATCTATGTCCTATCTAGAGCAAGATGAGTAAACAAATATCCAAGGGGCAGATGTAAGACGAAATGATAGCACATTTTCACTTCAGTGGGCTTAGCCAACAGGTAGGAATAACCCAATATTGATTACTTTATGTCTCTCTGTGTACTTATAAGAATTTTTCTGAATTGAATATCTGAATAGACAAAAATAGTTATTATAGTTGGGTGGATAGTGACTTCCAGGATACCAAATCCTCAGGTAGGGCCTGTAATGCTAAACGGATTTCGTATGGAAATGTTAACTTACATGGAGGGCATAACCGTTAATATATATCCTTAAGGATAATTCATATGGAAAGTGCCCTTCACAGCTAGGATTAAGTATGGGATCTGGGGGTGGTGAAATTACAGGGTTCTCATAACAGAGACAGAGGGTACTTGCAGCAGATAGTGAGGAGTAAGCGTAGGCAGAGGCGATGGCATGGGCGAAACAGACAGGCGGGGAACAGGCTCTGTCCTGGCAGCATTGGTGCAAGGTCAGCCCTGGCACGCCCACAGCTTCAGCCCAGCGACAATGACTTCAGACTTCTGAAGTCCAGAAGGCTCAAGTAAATTTCTGTTATTCTTTAGCCACCAAGTTTGTGGCAATTTGTAACAGCACCCACAGGAATTGCAATATTGGACATCAATTTGAATATTTACATGGATTAGATAAAGAGAAAGTTTTCCTATACTATGAAAGGCAAAAAACAAATGAGTGATTTCCATTTACAATAATAGAATATTGAAAAATGGCCTAAAAGGAATAGGCCTTTTTATTCTAAAGGACTGCTATCTTTCAGGAAAAGGATACATTCATATCTAAAGCGTTGCAGGCTGGGCTTTGACTTATGTTGGGGATATAATCCAATAAACTCATCATAAATGAAAACTATCACAAACCCGACATGCATCCATTTACTCCACCCAAAGCACCACACATCTTAGCTTACTGGAAGCTGTATACTATCTGGTAATTCTGGGCCCTGCAGCCTATCCTTGAAGCTTCCCACATGCCGATTAGGAGAGAGTGAAATCTTCTTGCACCAAGGGCAGCAGTAGCAACTCGCTGTCTTCCTTGCCCTCCCTTCCCATCCTGCTCAGCACCCAGCCCCTGCTCAGGGATTTGGGCCACCTCTGCTCCACCCTAACAACTACCCAGAATGTCTTCTTGTTTTGCTGGAAGTAATCTGTTCTTTCACAAAAGCAAAGAATTATTGCATTTCCAGACTCTACTCGTGGGAAAAAGTCCAGCAGCTACTTCTGCATGTACCCAGCTATTGGCACAAATGACGCCTAGCAACCCCTACAGAATGAGCGGGCCTTGCTGTCAGATGTTGCCTGACCCCAGTAGCTTGATTTTCCCCTAGATCAAGAGTCCAAGGAGATAAACCAGATCATCCTAATGTAATGTACCTTGGAAATGAGAGGACTATGTTAGAATGTATCTTGAAATTTGCTGTCTGCATTGGCAAAAGTTCCAAGATAGGGCCAGGTACATAGCTCAGCAGCATAAGTGCCAGCCTGGCAAGTGCAAGGTCCTAAGTTCTATCCCCAGTCTGGGCATACAAAACAAAAGTTCCAAGACAGCTTAAGCTTTGTAAATATTTTTACTATCCCTTTCCCACATGTTTCACTTTTCAATTTGCAAAACAGAGCAGGAACACCAAAGTTTAATGGTTCCACTTCTCTCTCTGACCCTGTTTGATCTCCCACTGATGTACAAGTTGCAGCAGTCTGTGCATATTATGGTTACAGTGTACGTTTAGAAGGGAGGGGTAGGGAGAGTGGTGATTTAGAGCAATGAAAATAGGAGCCTGCCAAAGCAGCCTGCTGACAGGCCAGGGTACCTCCTGCAGTCACAGCCCCTGGGGAGGTGGGGGGGGGAAGGAGTGGGGGGTCTGGGGAGGCGGGAAGTATTTGGTCATAGAGCTGAGAAGAGAATGGGTAGGGGGAAGCCACAGCAGGGCCAGAGCAGGCTTCTCCACAGCCCATGCACCCTGGAGCAGGTCCCAGCCCAGGCAAAACGGTGCTGCATGTGGTGGGACTCACAGCACTTTACTACTCATTATCCAGGTAGCCATACTCAAGAACTTTTGCTTGGATACCTCAGTGCCCTGTACAATGGGAAGAAGCCTCCACCCATGCAAACCTGGGTGCGGAAGCCTTCTCGGCGCTCAGCGCAGAGTGCAGAGACAGGCACAGCCGGCACAGGCTACTCCGATGACCATCTACTAGACCTGGATGGCAGCAAGCAACCAGGCTGCTTGGAGGACCACCTGGTAGTCCAAAAGATCGTCTCTGGGGCTCTTGGTATGCAGCAGGCCTTCTTTCTTTTCTACCATTAACTCAAAGCAGTTTTGCATTTTGTTCACCAGATAGCTACCGATTAATATCTGTCTCTCCCTCTATGCTACATCTCGGGAGGCAGAAATCAGGTCCCCCCCACCCCCAGCACTGTACCTGGCAAGGGTGGCAAGGGGAAGCACTGAAGTGTGTGTGCACAGGGAAAGCAAATAAAATTCAGTGAAGCAGAGGCCCGGTGCTTCCCAGCCCACTCTTCCTTTGTCTGAGTGGTTTCTATCTGCTATAATTCTCCTCCAGCCTCCATGAGCAGTCACCAGCATGCTTTCATGCACACTCATACCCAGAGATGCCAGCACGGGTGGCCCGGGCCACGGGCCCCCACATCCACTGGGTCTACATGCATTCTCAACTTCTTCAACCAAGGATCAGAAATATCAAAAAGAAACAAAACAAACAAGCAAAAATCCTTCCTCTGGACATGTGCAGGAGTTTCCCCCCACTGTTAGCATTTCCTAAACAATCCTAGACAACAACCACTCCCAGCCTTCACAGTGTATCCAACATTCTAAGTCACCTAGAGACAATTCAGGGATCAGAGGATGTTTGGGGGTCTACACACAGGGACTGCACTGTTTTCTGGAGGAGACTGAACCCTGAGGTATCTTCAGGGTCACTGGATCCTATGTCCCGGACACTGAGGGGCAGATCCTGTGAGGCTCACCAAGGATCAGCAGTGGAGAGCCCCCCGATGTCTGCCTGTTCGTGCGGGTGAGAAGGCACCGGCTCCACTTGTGCTTTTTTTGTTTTGGTGGAACCGTGGATTGAACTCAGGCCATTGTGCTTCTCAGGCATGCTTATTCTACTGAGCCATCTCCCCGGCTCCTCCACCTGTGCATTTGAATTTGATTAGTGACAAAGATTCTCCGCTCTGCCAGCTGTAGTCAAGCTCCAGTATCTTTTCCCAACCCAAGAAAACTCAGTTTTAGCAAAAAAGATTGGGTCAGTCTACCCAGAACACGCCATCCAATACTGGTCACCCTCAATGGTGCCTCAGGTTCCTCCTCCTGCTACCACACACACACACACACACACACACACACACACACACACACACACGTCTAACCTCAAGGCCCCTTTCAGCAGCAGCCCTGGGGCTAGCTGTGCTGAACCCCCTTTCCCTGATATCTCCTTTGGGGATCTGCTCCAGCCTCCTTGCTGTGCCCTCCCTTCTCCTTCACAGTGTCCCTGTGGATCTGGAGTCCAGCTGCATTCCGCCTCCAAACCCCAAGACCTCAGAGAGCTCTGTCTCCGCGGCAAGAGGCACACAAACAGCTTGAGTGACTTTCTCTTCGGACCCCAGGACTCCCTGGCTTTGCCTACCTCCCTGTGTACACACCAGGGAGGCCAGTGGGGCGGCAGCGCTCTGGGCTCGCACTCCGGGAAGGGCCCCCCAAGGAGCCCGGCGTGGGGTCCGCTGTGCAGGCCACGTGGTCCTGGCGGGAACCTGCGGTGTCCTGAGCCCTCCCCTGGCTATGCCCAGTTCTGCCTTTGGATGGAAGCTGGTATGGGTTCCTACCATGAGGACCACAGTGGGCTTAAACCAGAAGGACCCCACTGCTCTGGGAACAGCTCCCCAGGTGGCCTTGGGGGCCCCAGGTTCTCGCTGCGAGTAAGCCCCGAGAAACAGGGGTCTATTTTCTCTCATTTCAAAGGTCTTCTTAGGGTTTCCCCACTCTGGTCCATATGTGACCCCAAGACGTGAAGGCACCTCGTGGGAGGCTGTGGGGGTTCGCCGATTGCGGGAAGCCGCGCTACGCGTATCTGTGTCCCGCGGGGCCCCGGCCAAACCGGACGGCGCCGATCCAGATCCGGGCTGCACAACAGGTCCCGGATTGCGGTCCCCACCCACCCACGCTCACCCGCGCCGCGAGCCCGTCCAGAGCGAAGTTCGCCAATGCGGGAACAGCCCTGCGCGACCCCGTGCACTCACCTCGGGCCTGCGTCTCCATGGTCCGCGCTGGTCCGAACGTCACCTGCTCCGTTCGGGCCCAGGGCACAGGGCGCAGGGCTCAGGGCGCGGCTACCGGGCGCGGGGAGGGACCGGGCCGCCTCTCCGGTTACCTCGCGGGCCCGGGCACCGGCCCGCCGCGCAGCTCGCCCGCGCCACCTGCGGGCGCCCGACCGAGCCTGCGGCCCGGGAGCGCACACTGGCCAGGCTGGGCCTGAGGCGCCTCTCTGGCTCAGGTGACCTCTCATCCGAGGTCGCTGTCGTCCCACCAGTGCCCGAGGTTGTCTGACGCGCGTTCCTGTTTAAAGTCCTCTCAGGGCTTGCCACTGAGCATCGGGCACGCAGGGCCACTCTGACCAGTGCCAGACGGGACGCGTCCAGCCTGGGTGCAGCAGGTGTCCGTGCTCTGAAGCGCATCAGCGGCTTCACGGACCTGCAACCACCAGGCAGCAGCTGGGAGCATCTGAAACAGCGACATCAGCAAAAACCCGTTCCAGAAAGTGGTCTGTGTCTGGACTAGAGAAAGGGCCCTGGGAGAAAGCCCGAGAGCTACAGCAATAAGGCCATGCTGTTTGGCCTCGGGGAACCCTATGCATCTTTGGGTACCTTTGTCCATGGCTGCAAATGACAGTGAACTGCTGGGGCATTGATTTGTTGTCATGCATTCTAGTGAGAAGGAGAATTAATCACAAATGGAATTTACAGACAGGAAGCACCAGCTGTGTGGCTGTTTTTCTAGTCCCAAACCCGCAGGCCCAACTCTGGTAGGCTGAGGAGGCAGTCGCTACCAGAGCCTAGCAGAAGAGCTGGGTGCCCCAGGGGGCTGCGGGGTGACTCCATGGAAGGCGCAGAACAGGTGAGTGGCCAGGTTCCAGCTCACCTGCCATGGTGGCAGTTACTCCCAAGCTTCCTGTCCCCAACATCCACACAACTTCATGTGTGAATTCTGGCATGGCGTCTGCGTGTCTTGACTGGCTTGTCTTTGTGGGAGGGGCGAGTACCCTTCCTCTCTCAGGCTACCTGACATGCCTGGGGGCTGAGGGTGGGTGTTGCATTTTGCCTCCCATAATCGCTGCCAAAGAGCCTTGTACAAATGTGTGGTTCAAAGCCCCTCCATTGAACAAACGGCAGGCCAGCTGTATTTTATCTTGTACAAGTTACTTTTAAGTTTAGACTAATGTTTATTGATAGAGTTTTATTTTTGCTTGAAAAAAATGCTCCTGGCTCTGTATGACATGCACACACACACACACACACACACACACACACACACACACGGCTCCCTGCATGGAATGCCAAGTACAGGGCTTCTAGATGGCTTACAGTGACAGTGCCCAGGCATGAGCTAGAAATAGCAAGTGACTTCCCCGCTAGGGGCATTGGACTGTCACCTAACGCTGACTCATTTTCCTGATTTACACAACTTAAAGCTCTCCCTCTTGGATTCTCAGTCCTGTTTATAGTCATAAGGTATTGGGATTCACTGAGAAATTGTTTCCAAACACCCTGAGTGTGCCGCAGACTGTGCTTGAAGCTAAGGCTAAAAGGAAAGGATGTGATTCTACTTGCCTTGTGCAGGAGTGCATGCTCTTTGAGGAGGAACCACCGCCCTGGCCCAGCCTGCTGAGGCAACCCAGGGGCTGGTGTGCCCAAATTGAGCAGGTGAGTGGAGATGTGGGAAGCTTGCTTCATCTCAGTGGGTCTTTCTTTCTTTCTTCTTTGCAGTACTGGGATTTAGCCCAGGGTCTTGACACTGCAGTCCCAGTCTTTTAACATATTTTTGTTCTTATTTTAAGGAAGGGTCTCACTAAGGTGTTCAACTGTCCAGGTTGGGCTTGAAATTGCAATCCTCCTTGCTCAGCATCCATGATGCAAGGTACCCAACTTCTGCTGAGACTGAAGACAGAGGACCAGCCAGGTAAACTGCACTGACAGAAACTGTGTTTCTGCCCAGGGACACAATGGAAACTGGCTTGTAACAGCAGGGAGTTTGTATTTCAAATCCTCTTGTCCCAGCCATTGCAATGTGGAGCTTCCTTCACTTCTCTACAGGAGACTACACAGCATGTCCCACCCTCCTTTTTGTAGCTGCCATGTGGGGAAAGAAGGCAAGTGCACATATGAATCCAGGAACCTGGGTCCCCTGGGACTTTCCTGGGCAGGCAGCATGCAGCATCCAAAGAGAGGTGGACTCTTGCCGCTGCCTCACCCACTCCAAGTCATCTCTGAGCTCCATGCCAGGCATCTGCAGGTTGAGGAAGAGGCAGCAGTGCCCCAGGGAGAGAGTGCTCTGGCCCCCAGCCTGGCTCTGGGCAGGGCCCCAATAGCCTCCTGTTCTGGCAGCTGTGCAGTCGAGGTGCTTAGGCTCCGTGTTTCGGCATGCTGCCTTCTGTACGCTGCAGGAGCTGCACAGTGGTGTTTCTTCTGCTGTACCCTCGGACACCCTGGGTTGGGCCAGAACAACTGCTCCCAGTGCTCTTGGGCACCAGCATGCTGTGCAGTACTTGGGCACATTTGCTGAGACTTGGGCTCCACCCCCAGAGATTCTGATTCCATATATTTCTGAAAGCTCTTACCAAGATACTGATAAGCTCCCAAACAGGAAATGACTATGTTAGCTACTGTCCACAGCAAAGAAGAAAGGGACTGAGTTCTCAGCTTTCAGTTCAACTATTAGGAAATCAGTGTGCAGATTGAAAAACCAATTTCACGGGAACCAGCTACCTCCCTTCTAGAATGCTTTTCCAAGTTAAATATGTCATATTACAGTGGTCCATGCACTGCCATGTGTACAACAGCGCACCCCATCCCAGCTAAACCTCGTAGAGGCATTCATGTCACTAACAGATGAGTGGCTAAAGACTTGGTGCTCATGCATGAGCGAGACCCACTGTGCTGTGCAGAAGGGTAAACCGGAAAACCGGACCATAAGGGTGCCCGAGGCGAGTCAGACACACAGCTCCAATGCTCCTTGTTTCTTCCACATGAGAAACCCACAGTGCACATAAAAGAGAATGGTGAAGTGTGGAGCTCAAGCCTCCTCTAAGAGGAATGGCAAGGAGAGACAGAGCGAGCAGAGGGAGTGGGAGGAGGGGGTGAGAAGTGCCCGTGGTGTGCTGCAAACCTGGCCTAATATAAAAATAAAAAATAAAAAAAATTGCCCAAAACTTCCAAAATTACTGGATGAGGACCACTTGCCCCAAAATGAGCTGCCATAAGGCACAGGGACGTGCACTGTGTGAGACACAAGCGGTCCGCACTCCACACTCCTTCTCCAGAGGCTGTGACCACTCGGGTGGGTCACGCGCCACAAAACGCACCAGCTCCGCTCCCTCTGAGTCCTGTTGACTTCCAGACCTCCTCCTTGAAGCGTAAGCCATGTGTGAATGCTCAAGGAATTTGGACAGGACAGGTGTGCTTCCTTTTCATTATAAAGAGACATTCTTGTATCCTGGATTTACTATACTCTAGAGGTTAGTTCTTAAAAATTTTCAAGTCTCTAATCATGTTTCAGTGGGAGTCTCTAAAATACATTTAAATGTATTAGCTATTTGAAGTTTTAATGAAGAGATTTCCAACTTGGCTGTTGATGTTTTTCTTTCCTTCTTAGTTTTTTAACCGCACACCTGCGTTGTGCTTGGGATGCTCGGGAACATGACTGGTATCTCCTCACTTCAAGTCGCTGGTAGGTGTTATGGACAATTCATGCTTAATGGGCAGTCCTGTGCCTGCAACTAGGTCGTGAATGACTTGGTCTCCTCTCACGGAGGAGTTGTACATAGCGTGTACATTGCAGTGGTTAGAACAAGGAACTCCAGCGTGGTAATTTTGCTGTTATTTGCATAGCTATGTATGATAGGGCATAGGACTACAGCGCTGCGTGTGTGACTCCTCCCTGCAGTGCACAACAGACCTTAAAGCCACAGCACTGTACTCGGCAGTACAACCAGCAACAGTCACCGTGCTTACTGTAGAAGCCACCATGAGGAAGCACTGCTGCTTGCAATCCTGCATAAAGGGTCATCATGAGACCGTTGGGTCAGTCACATCTGTGAACCTGTGTTGCCAAACAGGGAAGCATCCCAAACAAGGGCCAAGGACCAGGGACCAGGGACCAAGGGATGAGTACGGCTTGGGAGGTCATTACTCAGTCTGCCACAACCATGAGGTAGCTCTCCTTTGCATTTCTGGAGTTGTACGAGGCATCCTCTGATTCTCAGGTGCCGAGCCCATTTCACTGGGTGTTCTGCAGGCTTCTGTTTCTGCCTCACCTCCTGAGCTCCACCATAGGCCTCTGTGCTTCATAGGAGACTTCATCGTGGTGCTGGGAGTGGGGTGCTTCCACCCAGGCAAGGAGAGCCCCACCTCAAGTGCCGGGGTCAAGTGTGTGATGTTTTCAGAAGCCAGAAAGTGGTGTGAACTCAATCCCCACATCACAGTGCAGCGGGCTTTTGTGTATAATTCTTGGGAAAAAAGTTTTAGTTTTAGAGGTAGAGTGGAACTTTTCTCACAGACATAGAGTTCATTCCAATATTCCTCTTCCTGCAGTTACCATCATGGTGAATTAGGTGACGTGTTCACTTGTACTTAGCATTACATTTTTGGCAAGACCCTTCCTCGTGCTGGATGGAAATGAGGAATCTGCATATTTCTCCAAGGTTTCTTACTTTTCTGAACAACACACCAGGGTTTATTTTTGTCTTCTTATTTCCCTTGCTCTAATTAGACTCATCTTTTTACTTATGAATGATATTTAACATTTTCAGCACTACTGACAGTGCTTATATCAGCACCAAGTGGAATAGAGCCCTTCTAGTCTATCGTACCATCACAGCTGCTGTCAGAGGGCTCCATCGCCCAATTCACTGACAATCTTTCTTCATCCTTATTCTTTTTTCTACCCCATTGACTCTGAAGAAGTGACAGCCATCCAACTGCATCAATCAAGGCCGAGCTGGCCAAAGGGCAAAGTGTCAGGTAGTCACTTTGCTCAGCCCTGAAGCATCAGATCCACACCTGCGACTGCAGGAGATATTCATTCTGGCTCGCTCTCGCTTCTGGGTTAACAGGCTCGGGTACAGAGACGGCACAGTGGAGGGACAGCCGCTAACACCAGCGTACCAGGAAGCGGAAGGAGGAAGGAGGCCCCTGCAGAGCATGCTCCCATGAAGCCACCCCTCCCACGAGGACCCACGCCA
Source organism: Ctenomys sociabilis (assembly GCA_004027165.1). NCBI lineage: Eukaryota > Metazoa > Chordata > Mammalia > Rodentia > Ctenomyidae > Ctenomys > Ctenomys sociabilis. Next base: position 82,984 of record PVKA01001315.1, on the reverse strand, counting down.
ACAGCACAGCCAGCCGCAGGGAAGTACAGGGCCCTGTCACAGTGCATGGGCGTTCAGGAGGACAGTCCTGATTTAAACCTAACAACAGGAACCCACCAGAGGTGAACTAAAAATGCTAAGAATAATTCCTCACTGGGACATGGTGGTTAGATTCCTCCCATGAGCTATCGTCCCTCTAACTGAAAAGAAATGTTAAAAAGCAAATATGGAGCCAGACACAGTGGTGCAGGCATAAAATCCCAGCACTTGGGAGGCTGAGACAGGAGGATCGTCTTGGGAGTTCGAGACCAGCCTGGGCTACTAAATGAGCTCAAGGCAAGGCCAGCCTGAGATGCATAGCGGGATCCTGTCTCAAAAGACAAATAAATAAATAAGAAAAGAAAAGGCAAATATGTCCTTACAAAAGGCTCTTCTACTGCCTCAGTCCTAGTATGCTGACTCAGTGTCACATGCTCATTCTTAAAGCAGAATTAGGGACCTGTGTTTGGTAAGTTTGGGAAAAATGAAGATGGAATGCCAACTCAGGAAAGAGTTCCTATTTAATTCAAGTCATTGAAGGTGAGCAAAAATACAAATATTCCTTCATTTGTAATGGGATTATATCCTGTTAAACAACCGAAGTCAAGTTTGCACTCACTGTAATTAAGCTTCTGTCACAGCTTAGTTCACCTACCTGGTATTGCCATCACTCACCTTAGACCATAGTTGGCCTCAGTCGCAAGCCTGTTTTACAGGAGAGTGTTACTTATCTCCTGCAGCTTGATATTGCACCGAAAAGTAAAGGTGCAACCACGACTTTGCCCCCTGTAGGACTCCAAGTGGGCCCATCCCTCAGGGCGTCTCTGTGGCTCCAATGCTGGGGAGCTGCTCAAGGTGCAGGGCCGAGGTGTCCTTCATCACGGCTTATATAGGGAAGGGACAGAAAAGCCGTGCTAACATGACTGAAACGCAGCAATTCTGAGCACCAGGTAGGTGTCCCTGGAACCAGTGGAGCTGCAGAGGACTCCAGGGCCAGATTCATGTGGGTGGGGGAAGCCAGGACAGCTGCAGGGCCGAGCTGTCGGTGGGCTCACTCCTCCGGCATGATGAGTCACTTCTGGGGATCAACACCAGCCTGTAGCCTCCAGTGGGACTCAGAGAACCTCAAATGAAACACCACGGGGTTTCATTTTGAAAGAAAAAACCCTGAAAATAATAATATTGGGTAAATTGAAGACTGGTGATTTTATTTTGGACTGTGCTAAGTAATAACGACATATGTGCTACATGCATATGCACATGCATGTACACATTTGCACACGCACATGCACACACACATTTCCACACAGTGCACATGCATGTACACATTTCCACACGCACATGCATGTACACATTTCCACATGCACATGCACATGCATGTACACATTTCCACACGCACATGCACGCACACATTTCCACATGCACACGCACATGCACGTACACATTTCCACACGCACATGCATGTACACATTTCCACGTGCACACGCACATGCACGCACACATTTCCACACGCACATGCATGCACACATTTCCACATGCACACACACATGCACGTACACATTTCCACACGCACATGCATGTACACATTTTCACGTGCACACGCACACGCACGTACACATTTCCACACACACATGCATGTACACATTTCCACACACAACACGCGTACACATTTCTACATGCACACACACACGCACGTACACATTTCCACATGCACACACACATACACATTTCCACATGCACACGCACATGCACGTACACATTTTCACATGCACATGCACATACACATTTCCACACGCACACGCACATACACATTTCCACATGCACACACATGTACACATTTCCACATGCACACGCATATGCACGTACACATTTTCACATGCATAGCAAACCCACTGGACACAGGTATTATTGTTCGCACTTTACAGACAAAATCCCTGAGAACTGAGGGCCTGGGTGTGGGATCCGCAGTCCTCGGCCTGTCCTCCCCTGCGCCTCTCCTGTTCTTTTTCCTCTATTCCTGAAAAAGTTAATAAATACCTTTAGAGTTCATTCTATAAAACTATGAGGGACTATTCAATGAAAATAGAAGTTAGCATCCAAATGGATTCCAAATGAATGTTGTGTGATAACTATCAAAAGTTTTGAAAGAAAGAGGAAAATTTTTTGTTTTTCTGCTACATACACTTACCGACACATGTGGTAGGATTCTTACTTTCTGTGCACCTAGTGACATCTGTCAACCAATTGCCTGTTTCTCATTGGAGGAAGAAAATGAGAATGCTCTGTCTGAGACCTGGGTGAACAGTTTAAAGCATTCACTGAAAACTGGAAGAAGTTAACAAACTCTGATGAGCCGTGGGGACTCTGAAGCAGTGTGATGCTTAAAGCTAGTTCAGTATGGAAAATTCACTATAACTCCCCCATCACTCTCATACTCGGACAGCAGCTTGTTTTTTCATGATCAGCAAAACTGATGCCACAGCAAGCAGGACCCACCAGACTTCCTGCACAATTCAATAAGCTGCAGAAATGCTTTCTTACTTTTTCTTTTTTTTTTGGTACCAGGGATTGACTCAGGACCTTGCACTCACCAGGAAGGCTTTTTGCACCGCCGGGTTCTCTCCCAGCCCTCCCTGCCCTTCTGGTTCCTCTCACATAGGCAGTCTTGCTTTCTAGCTTGCCAGCTCTCATCCTTTCTGCCATTCCTGGCAGCCAGTGCACTTTGCCAAGACACTCTGAGAGAGAGTCCTCCCATGGGTGCATGTGCTCACACATGGATACACATGCACACATGGACACAACACGCACATGAATACACACGTGAGTGCACACACATGGATACACATGCACACACACTTGCATAGTCATAGTATACACATTCAGGGGCACTTATTACAAGCAGGACCTGTGGCTGTCCGTGGCCCCCCACAGTCTCCCTATCGGCAGATTCCCCCACTCTGCAGCCTCCTGTGTTCAAATGCAGCTTAATCTCAATGGGACATACTTCTCCCCTTCTCCGTGAATTTGTAAAACTCTTGAGGACTCAATTTTTAAATATTGCTTTTTTGTGTATGCCTAGATAAAAAGAGATAGAGGGACTCTATCAACATAAATTATGCCTTCCAAAGTACATATATGACTTGGTTAGTACTAATGTTAAGATTTTTCTGTGCCAATTGTGCATTTATTTTAATACCTAGTCAAGCTGCACTGGTGTTTCATTTATCATAATGATAGGAAAGTAGTTTGAGGAACATACTCCTATCTTGAAAATGAATCAGTTTAGATATAAGAGTAAGCATGCAACAGCTCATTTTCAGATTGCAAGATAGTTGGTTGATGATAACAGCTTTAAGTTCTGACCCCCCAAGTTACCAGTTTAACATATGCTGATTCAGAATTGTCATGCCAAAAATAAACACCAGAGGACGACAAATCACAAGCATTTTAAAACAGAATGTCCTTAATTTCAAAGGTAAAATCCATTGATAATAACTGTCATTTCTTGATTATCTGTTCTGTTTTAAGAGCCATTTACATGAATAAACTCATTTACTCCTCATAATATGGTTTTAAACTAAAGCAGCTATTATTATCTCTGTTTTGTAGATGAGATTACTTCCTATAGTAGCAAGGTTTTTGTTTTGTTTTATCTGTCCTCACTTCATGCGCTGTGGAAAGGTTGGACTCTCAGGGGCAGTTTGCAGGAAACCTTATGCTGAGTTGCATTCCTTGTTTGAAAATGAAGAAATTGGCGCTGGTCAGATAGCTCAGTGCACTAAAGGACCAGCTTAGGCAGAGCCCAGCGGCTGGGGTTTGAGCCCGGGATGTCATACCAGCTCTGCCCCCAGGGCATGCTGAGAAGGGGATTGAAACTGGGAGTGGTGTCACCCACCTATAATCCCAGTTCTTGGGAGGCTGAAAAGAGGAGGTTCACTGCAAGTCTGATCTATGTAGTGAGACCCTGTAGACCCTGTGCTACAGAAAATGAAGAAATTGAGGCTTAGAAAAATAATCTGTTCTAGAGTATACAGTAAGGCATGTACTGAGAGAGACAGGCTTGCTGGAAGCAAAAGCTTTCTGTTTTACTAAGTCACACGACCTCTAAGGGACATCAGAACCAGTTCTCCGTCTCTCTTTACCTCTTTCTACATGCAGTAAGTACACAACATCTAGCATACAGACTGTACATGTCATGAACCAGTGTAGCACTAATCTTCCAAAGGCAATAACCAGATAAGCTATAACAATATTGATACAATATTACCTCCCCCTGCCCCTGCCTTCCCCCTTCCCCTCTCCCTTTACCTTCCCCCTCTCTAATTCTCTCTCCCTCCACTCCCCTTTTCCCCTTTCCCTCCCTCCTTCCCCTTTCTTTTCCCCTCTCCTTTCCCCCAGCTCCTACCTTCCCCCTCCCCCCTGGGTAGGGGGTTCTCCCTTGGTCTGTTTTGGGCACTGGGACAAGCTCTTGGGGCAGGGTCTCTACCCTTAGGGTCAGAGTGTGCTGTACATTCTGAAGCTGTGGTTCCTGACCGTGGAAGGGAATGGCATTTTGCAGGAGATGTCAGCGCTGTGAGGCACTCGGGAGCTTGAGCTGAGGCTGCACCTGAGCTATAGAAGCGCGCTTCAGTCTTTATGGGAACTTTGCAGAATATGAGTCTTCTTGCCGGGGCTTCCTCTTGGTTCTGCTCCCTTCCTGGGGGGCTGCACCAGACTCCCCTTGGCCTTCCGTCTTACTAATTCTCCCACAGCTGAGACCCAGGACCCGACATCCCCAGCTCTAGGGAGGAGGGCTCCTCTTGACTTCCAGTTTGGGAGGGTTCAGTCCATGGTAGAGGCGGATGCAGGGGTGGGGAGCACAGCTGCGCCCCTTATAGACTCAGGGCGCAGGGGCCAGGGAGAGCCTGGGAGGGGGCTGGGCCTTCGGAGCACACCTCACACCACCTCTAACCACAGACCCCGCTCTAATCCAGCACTCACAGCGAGGAGCTGTAACCAGCAGCGTGCCGATCCACCTGTGCTGGGACCGACGTCCTCACATGAGCCTGCAGATGAAAGCATGGGGTTTGGGGTAGTCCGGTTGTAAGCCAGATTGCAGGGCACAAGGGAGGCGGGGCGCTTCCTGCCTACTGTTCTTTCCCCTTGGACGTCTGAGAGCCCCGTAGCCTCTCTTCCTCCCGGCCCTGCCCTGCATCCCTGCAGGCCTGAGCACTGGTTCCGGGGGCTGTCCCTGAGGTGTCTGTGGCTCCGCGTCTCTGTGTGTCCCGCGGTCTCCCTCTCCTGTCTGTGGCCACCTTCCTTTCCTGTCTGGGAGTGCACCGCGCATCTTGAGTTAGTAATCATCTCAGGGACCTATTTTAGCTAAGGAACCTCCTTGAAGACCCTGTCCTCAAACAGGCCTGTCAGAGGTTCTCCAGGGTTTAGACTTGGGCGTAGCTCAAGGATTTTGGGGTCTCAACCTGCACACAGCAGGCACTGGAGCAGAAGCACTTCTTTGCTCCCCGAGGGCGGGCTGTAGGGGTGACCTCCCAGTTTGCAGATTTCTCCATATTGAGCCCTCAGGAGGCAACGTCGCTAGGAGTCAGGAAGTGCTCTTTAAATTTCATTTATCTTACCATCTAGTTTACCAAGGAGCACTGCCTTTATGGAGCACCTGAGATGTGCTCACTTCCACTCCACCCACATCACGCCCCTCCATGCTGCGGGGAGCCTATTCTGCATGCCCACGCAGACGCGCGGGTGTGCTCGGGCTCACGCCATCCTCTCCACCTAAAACGTGTGCAGAATGTCTCACATCTCTTTCCCGGGGCCCTGTCCCTCTCGCTGTGTCCGAGCCCTCCTGGGCTCTGTCTCGCACCCCGTCCTTCCGTCCTCCCGCTTTTACTCCAGCCGCAGGAGTCGGTTACTAGCAAGTGCTCACTTAAGCCCCACTGCCCTGATGTCCCCAGTGGCTGCGTGCCTTTGCCCCCAGCTTCAGCTTTTCCAGCACTCATTACGATTGGATTTCTCCATGGTGACTGTTCCTGGGGCCGGATAGAATCTCAGTGTTAACTTGCATTCCCTGGTGGCCGGTGGTCTGGAGCCTCTCTTTATGTATTTATTAGCCATCTGTTTTACTTTTTTTTTTTTTTTTTTTTTTTTTTTTGGCAGAACCGGGGAATTGAACTCAGGCCCTTGCGCTTGTCAGGGAAGCGCTTATTCCACTGAACCATCTCCCTGGCCCCGAAAAGTTTTACTTTTTTTTTTTTTGGCAGAAATTATTAGCCATCTGTACTTCTTCTGTGAAGTGGAAATCAGAATAGAAAGTTCTTTAAAAAATGGAAATCAGAAATTCTATTGGACCCAGCTTTTTCCAATTTAGATATCTTCCCAAAAGAGACCGAAAATGTGGTATTTACACAAGATGGAGTACTGCACTGCCTTCAAGAAGGATAAACTTGAGTCATTTGTGGGGAAATGGGTGCACTTGAGACCATCATGTTAGGTGAAGTCAGTCAGATGCACAGGCCTAAACACTGCATGAGTTTTCTTATATGAGGCCCTCAAAGCATAAAGAACAAAATAAATACTAGGCAATAGGAAGGAGGGAGACAGAGCTTCCTCGAACGGGTAAGGGGCACGAAAGAGAGGAAAGGAGGGACATGAATGAAGGCAGGACGATGTGCTGTGCACCTGCGCCCACTCTGCACCAGGAATGGATCACGGTGTATTGCAGATATGGACTATTGCAAAAATCAAAAACCAAAGTACCACCTGGCCAGACCTTCTTCAGTCCCCTGAGCAGGGACGGGATGGACCGTGGACCTGGAGAGCACAGGGAGCCAGGGCATCAGGATGTTGCTGGTCCCCAGAACCCCTGACTGGATGGATGTGGGCACCCTGTATTCTGGGCATTGCTGGGCTCCAGGCAGGTCCTGTGAGGTCTCTGGGACCCCTGTGGGGTGTTCTTGGGTCTGCTTTTGATCATGCCCTGCATTTGCCTCCAGCAAGAGAATGGCTCTTGGGCTCTGTTTTCACGTCAGGGCCAAGGAGCTGGCTTGTGGCGTGGCTGAAAGGTGACAGTGCTCTGCCTAAGCTCACCAGGTCTCCATGCATCACGTCTCTCTACAGATCCTTAGTCCCCTGAGGGGGACCTCCAGCCCTTCTGGGGAGTCCTTTCTGCAGGAGGGACCCATGCAGGATGCCTGTGCACTATATCTCAGGAATGTTCACAGGATGCATTTATTTATTTATTTATTTATTTATTTATTTTGGTGGAACCGGGGATTGAACTTAGGGAAGTGCTTATTCCACTGAGCCATCTCCCAGCCCCACCTGGATGCATTTTAAAGGGGGAAATAAAAATGCTATGCAGAGTGCTGGAGTTTGATGGTAAAAGCTCGCACACGTCTGTCTCATCTTCAAGCACACTTTGGTTGTGGTCTGGGGCCTGTGGGTTATCACAGAGTCACAGCACCAAGGTCAGCTGGACCGTCATTTGCTCCCGGGCTTCCTTAGAGCCTTCAGCGATGGGGTACCTGGCAGTTCTGCCTGCAGAGGCACACCCGCTGAACTGGAGCACAGCTCCCTCCAGGCCGGATGACCTCATCTGTGCAGAAGACCAGCAGTGAGAAATATGTTCTTCTGGGCTCCTGGCAAAGACACTGAACCTGTGTCTCAGTGTTGCGGTCATTCCTGGAGACGGTGTGTGACATCTCCAAGTGTAACCTCTGATTGCCTCCTGTGGCCTTAATGAAAACAAGAAGCCCCAGCCTGATGTGGTGGAGTCAGCCCAGCACTCTGGGAAGCTGAGGCTGGAGAATCATGAATTCAAGCCCAGGGCCACATAGCAAGATTCTTTCTCAAAATAAAAAAGACCTGGGGATGTAGCTCAGGGAAAAAGAAAGAAAAGAAGAAGAAAAGAAAAAGAAAAAGATTCAGTGTCTTTTTATTGTCATAATTTGTTAGTCTTACAGTGAGCCAAGTCTGAGCAGCTGTAATGGCAAGCACGGACAGCTCTATCACACAACAGGGACACACACCTGTGTGCCCAGCAGTATGGTTTGTCATAGTCAGATCTCGGAAACAACACAGATGCCATCAACCATGGAATGGATTAAAAAGACTATTTTTAAAATATGTAATAGAGTACTACTCATATAAAGAAGGAGAAACTGGAGACTTTTATAAGTAGAAGGTGTAACTTGGGGCTATAGTCATAAATGACATAAATCAGACCCATGTATGTAAGCACTGTTTTGCCTCATTAATATGAGAAACTGAAAAAGAAAATAGAATCCAAAGTGTGCAATACCTGCTATGAATTGGGAAGAAAGTGTCCAAAAAAAACCAAGCTGTGATGGGGGAAAGGGGAAAGGAAAAGAGGATAAAAGGAAAAAAAAAAAAGTGTGTATGCGAAAGAGTAAGATAGCTATGTGGCCAGGTTCTCTTAATTTCTTGAGTAGGGTTTGTGCTGATGTCTGGACTGTATGCCCATATCTTGTACTCTGAATAACCACTAGGAAGACAAGGATCCCCATTCTGTCGCCTACTCCAACTGTCCTACTAACCTGCTTGAAACTTGGTTTCATTGTTATGTTTATCTTTCATTCTTTTTAAATTTTTAAAAAACCAAAACAGTGATTTGCATTTAACAAAACACTATTGAAATTGAGTCAGCTATTACCACTAAAGATTATTAGGGCTCAGATCTGAGAAAAATGGGGTATTTCTGAGCCCGGAGGGTTGCAAGAGATTTTGCAGTGGCTGGTGCTGTGTTCAACCTGTGGATTTCTAGTGCAGGCCTCTGCAGGGCTGCAGCCAGGAGCCCAGAGCCGATCTCAGGGTGAGTACCCTAAGAGCCTTTAGTCTGACTCCCAGGGGGTGTGCAGCAGTCCTTCGCCCTTTGCTCCACAGCCAGCTGCTTTTTATGGTCCTGGGAGATAAAACAGAGCTCAATGAACATCTATTTCTGGGTGCTCAAAGGGGCTCTGTGCCTGGTCTGCAGACAGAGGTGCCCACCACCCTTACAGGATGCCTGCCCTGTTTCCCTGGGTGGTTCTCCTCCTGCACTGCCACTTCCTGGGCCCAGTTTAAACAGGCACTAGGCTAAGAAAAACAAAACCAGCCCCACAAAGTCTTCCAATAGGAAATCACGTCTCACTTGGCAAGCTCAGATTCTAAGTTGGCGAGTGAACGTGTTTTCTTTCAGTGTCAAATGCTTGGCGGGTTCAGAAAGCAGTGACCTGAGTGAGCTCAAGGTCACAGCCAGCAGGTCGCAGCCTCCGCTTGGCAGGCACTTCGGAGGCCAGGGAGGATGGTGTTTCCATGCTGGGCTCAGCTTGGGCCAGCTTCTCACATATCCTTAGTGCCTCTGTCCCCCTTATGCAGTTGCGCAAGTAAAGCTAAACATCATAGAGTTCTGTAAGAGACTCGCAGTCACTGAGACTCCATTGTGCTGCGCATTATTGCTCCTGGAGCACCTCCCGGGTTGGTTCTCCCCACTGTCCAGAGAAGGGAAGGTCGTGGCCACAGCATGCAGGAGCAGGACCTGGGTCCAGGCCTGTGCACTCCAGAGGCAGGGCTCATTTCCCTTCCCAGAACACACACACACACACACACACACACACACACACACACACACACACGTGCACATACACACTCTCACCATAATAGCATGAACGGAAAATACGTTTTCTTTATGGTGATGTTCATATCTGAGAAAAAACGGTCTCATTTCAAAATTTAAGGTTGTTTTTTTTTTCTACTGTTCTCAATTGAGTATCATCTTTGGCTACTTTTCTCTCTTTGTTGAAACAAAATGCCCAGAATAGAAGAAGGAAAGGTTTATTTAGCTGATAGTTGCTGGGGGTTTTCGGCCATACTCAGTTGACTCCAAGACAGAGTGGCACGGGGCAGAGAGCAGCTATTCACTGCGGTGGAAAACAGCAAAAGCAGCAGGAGCCCCTCCCCCCACCGCAGCGCGGCGCGGCACACGCCCGTCACCCCAGCAGCACTCACACCCGTAGTTCCAGTGTTGGATCATGAGTCAACCTCAAGCTCTAGAACCCTGCACCCACAGCTGCATGAGGCTTCGAGGGGACATCTAGACACAGACCACAAGAGTCACCTCACTGTAGAGGGCAGAGGAGATAGAAGCATCCGATGCCCCCTCTGGAAAATGGAGGCGCTGCTCCAGTCCTCCGCTCCTGAGCTAGGATCTGTTTGTGTTCCTCTCAGACCTTGGTAGCCTCATTAAATGAGTTCTGACCACCTCTGCAAATAGCGTCCTGCTTTTCAATTTAGTGTAGTTCATGTGGAAACAGGGGCCTTCTGGATGTTGGTGTGTGGCACTGCTGGCTTTGCGGCAAACGATGACACATTTTTGAGAAGGCAGCGATGCTTGCATTGCTTGCTGTCCTGCGCTGTGCGTGGATTCCTAGCACGGGCTCTGCACTACAGCAGGGAGTTTTCCCAGGAGATGGTAATGCATTCTTTAATTCTGGTCTGTAGCTCTGCAGTTTAGGGCTGAGGATGAACTGGGTGAGGATAGTGCTCCACTCAGAGCAAGGCTTTGTCCAAAGTTAGCGATGAGCTTGGAGCTTGGAGTGTGAGATCCAAGGACTGTGGTGGTGTAAACACCTCAAACCTGGGACCTGCTGAAGGTGGGAGAGGGACACGGATGCAGTCACTCTCAGAGTTCCCAAAAGGAGGCTGATTTCAGACTCAGGGGCTCAGCTCTACGAGAAACCAGCTTCTGTTCCTTTAAGCCACTTAGTCTGTGCATGGCTGGTGGATCCCTTGTGACTGGACTGGGACCTATGGAGTGCATGGCCGAGAGGTGGGGACAGGGCTCCTGGGAGCCCAGCACAGACAGAGAAGGCCCTGGAGGGGGAAGGGCAGGGCAGAGAAGCAGCCTGTGCAGAGGCATACAGATGGACGGGACTGGTGTGGGGTGCAGTGCCCCTAGAAGTCACAGTATGTGGCCCAGATCCAAGCAGGAGGGCACCGACAGGACCGAAGCTGTCATGGCCATGGCCACCTGAGGCCACAGCTTGAGCTTCTGGCTACAACACAACATCAGAGCCCAGCTGTGGGTGGAGGGCAGCTTGCTTCTACCTGCAGCCCCTGCCCACCCCTGGGCCAAGGTCACTAGGGACCAGAATGCTGCAGTCCTGGCTCTGCTCCAGGAAGCCCAGGGTTTGCCCACGGAATCAGGGAGCTCTGCTGCCATATCAGAGGACCAGGGCTCAATGGCCTGCACCCCCGGCTGTGGGACCTGCTGTGCTTTGGACAAGGCCGCCCAGACCTGTGCTGAGTTTTCCTGCTTCTTCTGCTGGTGACAGAGAAGGAGCTGGTGTGAGGAGGAGGAGGAGTGCGACCGACCGCGGAAGGTGTCACCTGCCCCTTCCCACAGTTCTTTCCTTAGAAAAATAAAAGGCCACATTTTCCCAGGGGAGGACCCAGCATGACAGGCACAGGCCTGCTTGTGAGCTGCGCCAGTCACAGGTCTGTAAATGAGCTGCTGAACTTCTGTCCCTTTCAGTCCCCTCTGGTTTCATAACACTGGGATCCCCTCCCACTTCTTTAGCAAACTGAGTACAATAATGTGACCACGGGGAAACTAAGGATACACGCGGACACATTAGGTGAGCACATGCAAATTCTCATTCTGGAATCAATGCAGATGCCCCTCCAGTTGAAGTAAGAGGAGGCGCAGAGAGGGATGGGACCCTGGCCAGAGTGAGGACAGAGGGGAGGACTCTTTTTCCCAAGCTCTTTTCACATCAGCTCATCTCCGTTCTTTTTTATTTTTTGTGGAACCAGAGATTGAACTCAGGCCCTTCTGCTTGCCAGGAAAGAGCTTATTCTTCCAAGCCATCTCCCTGGCCCTTTGTCTCAGTTCTAATCCTTCGCCTTCTGCAGGAAGGCCCGTGTCAGTCCTGGGCGAACCCACCCAGGGGCAGGAAGCCCCGTGTCAGTCCTGGGCGAACCCACCTGTGCGACGCTGAGTGATATAGTCTCATTTATCCCACCAGCATCTCTGTGCCACTTTCTATAGAGGGAACGGGGGACACACAGGGTAGAATGTCACCCCTGACCACATGGGTTCCATTGCCTGGCCCAAGTCTGAGGTACTGGACAAATACAAATGAAGAGATTAGATAGAGCCTGTGGCTGAGGGAGGAATCATGTTTAAATTGGGGACAGGGCCTGACCCAGGGCAGGGGCTGGAACGGTGGAGTGCACTGTGCTGCCAACGTCCAATCGCTTCCCCACCCACCTGGCTACTGAGCGTGCTGTGAGGTGGCTCCCGGGGCGGCCACTGGTCCCCACGGCCACATTCCACTTGCCGCACCTCGTCTGCGGGGTTTGACCCATGCAGCTGCGGGGCCTGGACCACTGGCCTCTGCGCTGGGCCCCGCAGGGCCCAGCTAGTTTTGCCACCGACACCAAGACTGGCTCCATCGCTCTCTCGCGGACGCTGACGCCAGGACACTCTGCACAACTCTTGCCTGCCCGTTCCCATTTCCCAGGGCTGCCTGTGAGGGAGCCAGGCCCCACTGCGCTGGGCAGCGCGCAAGCGCGGTGTGTGTTAGTGGAGCAGGCACATGGCACTGTGAAGGAGCCCCGCCTCCCACGGCCATGCAGGGGTCATCATAGATGGTCTGCCGACAGATGGGCTCGAGAGCCAAGGGTGGCCATGCAAGGTGGACCCCGGGTGTTTAGGGCGGGCATCTGGGATCCACCTCAGAGGGGGCACACCTCTCGGGGGTCCTTTAGGCACCTGACGATCCGAGAACCAAAAGTCTATAAAGGCTTTTGGGCCAAGACCAAAATGCTTGTGTAACATTTTTTTTTCCTGGCCAGGTTAACTTCTATTTAAGTGTCCCAATGTAGTTTTTTTTTTTTTTTTTTTTCTTAATAAAAAGTACATATTTATTAGTACCAATTAATTTTACAAAATACTGGATTTCAGTGTGGCATTTTCATAGGTGCTGATGGCGGACTTTGATCAGACCCCACCATCATTCCCTTCTCACCGCCCCACCGCTCCTTCCCTCTGTTACTTCTGTGCCATTTTTTAATTTACTTTTCCAGATTCCACATATTCAGGGAAATGCAAGCTGCTGCCTTGCTGACCCAGGCGTGTTCGATTTATTTGATGGTCTCCAATTTGATCCACTTTCCCACACAGGATATAATTCTGTCGTTCTTTCCCAAATAACGCTCCACCATGTACGTGCCCCGCATCTTCCTCGCAGTTCATCTGCAGGCGGCTACTGTGAGTTTCATGAGGAAACAAGACTGTGCAGGTGTGCGTCTAGTGTGCTGACCGGGATTCCTCTGTGTGCACGACAAGGCTGCCCGCTGGGCCCGCCTTCCGTGTCTTCAGGCTCCTCCACGTCATCTCCGTGCTGGCTGTAGTAACTGACATCCGCACCACCACCGAGCTTCCTTTACCCCTGCATCCTGCATGGCCGTTCCAACACGGCTGAGGTGGAATTTCAGTGTAGTTTTGATTTGTATTTCCCTCCTGGATTAAGAGACTGAATATTCTGCCATATATAGCCCTGCAAAGTTGTGGCTCTGAGTCTTCGGCCTCAGTCTTTGGTGGATTTCTCCTTAGACCCTGACTGCTCATTGTTCGGCGGAACCACAGATAGCCGCACACTTGCTCTTCTGGTAGCCAATCCGAGGGTGTTGTTCAGTTTCCCTTGCTGTTGATTGGCTACTGCTTGAGGACTCTTCACTGGCAGGGCCACCAGCCCTCCCACATCGTAACAGGTGTCAGTTGTTGCTTTCATTCTTTTATTCTTCTTGAAGCCCTAAAATTCCCTAAGATACCAAGAAAATGTCCTGCATCTTCTAAGGCTTTATTAACACATTATTTTATTAAATTAAATTATAGAACTGTGGGAGACGTAGCATATTTAGAGTTTAAACTTAAAAGTAGGAATTTTTCTGACCATATCTGAAATTCGAAGTTCTTCACAACTCATAAATCTCTCAGAATGCAAGCCCCATCAATTTCAGGGACCCACTGAACTTATTGGCCATTTGTACTTGGGGTGATAATCATGTCTCCTGTCACTGGGACAGAATAGCTGACACCCAAAGACTAAAGGAGAAAAGGATTCACTCGGCTTGCATTTTAGAAATCATCCCTGGATGGCTGGCCAAGGCCCTGAGGCTGGGGTGGGAGACAGAGTTGCCCAGCTACCGATGGCAGGAAGTACAGCAGGGGACGGTGCCCAGAAGAAGGACCCAGGGGCCACACGTAGAGTCCATGTTCCGTCTCCTGACCATCTGGCTCACCCAGTGGTGCACTTCGTCAGCCCTCTGGTAGCAGTCAAGCCAAACAGGCTGGCCATGAAAAGCCTCTTCAGTTCTCTTCTCTCAAAGAATACTCTGGTCAGCTCATGAGTCCATGTGTTGACTGGGCCATTTGCCTGTTTTCTTGGTGCTAGGCCCTTAGGAGTTCTGCTTATGCCCTGGATACCGGTCCCTTATCAGAAGGGCAGCAGCAGTGTCCCCTTCTTAGACACTGATGGCAGAGTTTTCAGAGTTTATGCTGATGTAGACAGTCGCTGCCACCCAGGGATTGAACTCAGGGACTGGACTCAGGACCTTGCACTTCCCAGGCCACGAGTCTGCACCACTGTTGCAGCTATCTCTTCATCCTGTCATTTCTGTTGCCGTGCAAAACTTCACAATTTGATACAGTTCTATTTGGTGACTCTTAGTATTATTTCCCATGCTGTTAGAGTCTAGTTCAGGAAATCTTTGCCTGTCCTGGTGGCTTTGAGTGCCTTCTCTGTCATCACCCAGCAATTTCTGAATTTCCAGTCCTCTACCTCAGTTGTGGATCCATTTCGAACTGATGTTTTTGTTGAGGGTGCGAGTTTTTGTGGCATGTTATCAGTTCAGTCATCTGCCAGTGAGTATCCAGGTTCCCCAGCACCACTGGTTAAAGAGGTTGTCTCTATCTGTGTGTGTTCTGGCCTCTCTGTCACGAATCAGATCGTGGAGTTCTCTGTTAGTTTCTGAGTCCTCTATTCTGATCCAGTGGACTATTCTTCTGCTAATGCCATTCGGGTTTTATTTATTTATTTATTTGGGACCAGGGATTGAACTCAGGACCTTGCACTTCCCAGGCAGGCAGTTATTCTACTGAGCCATCTCCCTGGCCTTTTATATCTTTATTTTTTTTTAATTTTAAAGTGGGGAAAAAAACTAAAAACAAATAACAAGAGGAGACAGAAATAAAGCAACATGAAACAATACAACAAATGGTATAGAATTTCAGAACAAGAATAGAAAACTAACAACGGTTGTTACATTATGTATTATTTTTTAAGTTAAGTTGATTGGTGCATTTTAGATATGCTGATCGCACGCATCATAAGCAATTTGTACCCATACATTTTAATTCCTTTTTTCCCCCAATCCCTGCAACCCCCGTTTCCATTCTTATTTACAAAGCCACAGTGACATCTGCAAGCTCACATTTGTAGCAGCACAGCCTGTCATAGCTAAATCTTGGAAACAACGGAAATGTGCACCAACTGAAGAATGGATGAGAACATGTGTGTGTGTGTGTGTGTGTGTGTGTGTGTGTGTGTGTGAGTGTGTATGTGAGTGTGTGTGTGTATATATATTTTAATACAGTGGAGTACTACTCCGTCACAGAGAAGGATCAACTTGAGACATTTCCAGGTAAATGTATGCAACATGAGACCATACTCTTAAGTGAAATAAGTTGGACTCACAGGTGTAAACATCGCATTGTCTCCCCTGGTGTGAGAAACTGAAATTGTGAATAAGTACGGACCAACATGTACAACAGGCACTGACGGGGGTGGGTGGGGAGGAACTGTTCAAAAGGAAAGAGAACTAGTAGATGGGGGAAGTGGGAAAGGAAAAAGAATCATTTTTAAAAAGGGTGAAATTGAAAGGAAGCCTTTTCTCCTGGACTACAGCTTTGTTGGGTAATTCGAGCAGGGCGCTGTGACTCGCCCGGCCATACCTTCTTTGCTTAAGAACCGCAGCAGCTTCCCGGGCTCTTTCGTGTCCCCATACAGTTCAGACCATGTTCCCTAGCTCTGTGGAGAGTGTTCTTGGAATGTTTGATGGTGCTGGCAGTGAATACAGATCACTGTCAGCGATATGGCAATGGGGACAGCGTCTCTGCTGCTGACCTGTGGAAGGGGGCCGACCTTCCCTCTGCTGATCGCTGTTTATTTTTCTTCAGCATTCTGAGGTTCTTGTCGCAGAGGTCTTTCACATCCCTAGCTAGGTTGACTCCTGGGTCTACAACGTTTTTAAGGTATTGCGGATAGAATGGTTTTCTTGACTCTCTCAGCTAGTTGATTTGCATGCATCCAGACTCCCACTTTTAAGACTTGAGCAGCCCTTTAATTTGTGAGTGTGGCCCTGTAGTGGCCCAAGGGGCACAGCCCAGTGCCTCCACCTCCCCTTCTTACACACACAGGGACAGATTGGCTTTTTCTCTTGAGGAGTCACACTCATGAGTGTAGCTCCTATGGGGTCTCAGCAGTTATTTGTTGAACGAATAAAGAGCGCAATGAATGCTTTACCCAAGGGAATGCTTTGGCTGGGACCCAGCGGAGGTCAGACAGAAAATTAGCCCAGGAGCGCTTTCTGTCTTGCAGCTGTCCTGTATTGGTCTCATGGCTGGGACAACATGGACAGTGTAAGAGAGGAGAGGTTCAGTGTGGTTGACGATTGCAGAGCAGGCAAGACCTGGCCAGCTGGCTCTGCAGCAGGACAGTCACATGAAGCCAAACATCATGGTGGCTGGGGAGCAGAGCGAGGAAGAAGCGTAGGCGGGCAGAGTGCTCTAGTTATACCCCTTCCAGACCGCCTTCCTTATAGGGGCGCACTCGCCTGTACAGGCAGTGGGCGCACCACCCACCCCCATGATCCTACTGGGCCGTGGAGGCAGTGGGCTCACCCAGCAGGGAGTGCACCACCCCATGATCCTACTCCGTGTGCAGGCAGTGAGCTCAGCCACCAGCAGCACACCACTCCCATGTTCCATAACCTCTCCGGGGTCTCCTATTCCCATCAAAGTGGCAGTTAACTCTGACCTCACACATCCCCATGCTCATTGATTTGCACCCCCCTGCCCCATCTTCTGCTCATTGGATACAAGTTTCAGCAATAGAGAATTCCAGGTTCTTTTACTCTGATTTTTAAAAATAATGTTTCTCTCTTATGTTCTTAGAATGATTCTTGCAGGAACTTCTATCCTGAATCCACAGACTGCTTCCTCACAGGGGCACACACGGGGGTGAGTCTGATGAGAAGCAGTCTCACCAGGTGTCTGCAGGCGCTGCTAGTGTTGCAGGAGCTATGCACGCACAGTGGGCCCTCTACAGGCTCCGGGAAGCCAGCTGGTATGGGCGGGCAGTTGCTGCGGCCAGGGGTAGATGGACTGTGCCAGCTGGTAGTCTCTGGGACATCGAAGTTTTGATTGCATTCCTAATGTCAGTGTGAAGGCAGAAACAGCACACTGAGTGGCACTGATGCTTGGTCTCCTCAGCACCCACACAGGCTCCTAGTTCTGCACCCAAGTCTACATTTGCACTGCCTTCCTACCACCATTCTGCACCAAGTCACCATCAGATCTTTCCTTATGGGGGTGTCCTCTGAGCTGGCCGCCTGCCTCTTACTTCACTGTTTCCCTCTAGTTTCACTGTAGCAGCCAGATTCTGTTGGGACACAGGGCTGCCCACACAGCTAGTCCACCTCTAGCCTCCAGGCACTTTCCATCCGATGGAAAACAAATGCAATTGTCCCTGTGTTCTCCACCTCCCTCTGCCGAGACCAGTCTCTCTGTATTCCTGTCTCCTGCCTAGGCCTGGCTCTTCCCTAGCTGTTGCTTTTGCAGCCGCCCCCTCCCCATCATGTATCTGATCAGAGTTCACCTTCTCAGCCCAAGCATGTCCACGAAGTACGTGTTTGGCTCATTTTCTGTTTTCATCTGTTTCTGTAAAGCATAATATCCATGAGAGCAGGAACTAATGTATCACCAAGACTTCCACCAGCGCCTAGTGCATATTAGGTACATGGAAAGTATCTGTGGCAAGAACGGATGGCGCCCGGGCCTCAGGTGGTTATGTGCTCTAGCCAGGAGACTGGCCCAAGCTTGGGGCCCCTCTCACTGCTGTGACCACTCTATGTCTTTGTGCACTGTTGGCACCCAGGTTTTAGGAGACTGGCAGCCTTGGTTTTCCCTTCAGTTTAGGAAGCTTGTGCTCAGGATTCAGCTCCCAGCCTGACAGCTCAGAGAAGATGAGGCCAGGGGCCACAAGTCTGCTCAGTTATGGAATGGTTGAAAGGCAGGCAGGCATCTCCAGGCTGTCCTCAAGACTGTCTCGTCCCCAGTACCAGCTTTATTCTCTATCATGGCGTCAAAGAGCAGAATGCTACTGCCTGGCAGTTCGGGGGCTGGGCTATGAGGCCAGGGGCAGCAACAGGGCAACACATTCTCTCTGGTAGCCCTGGGGCAAATCCTCAACCCCATGCAGCCTCCCGAGTCTGCCGAGCCACCTTTGGCTCGCAGGGACCCTCTAGCCACCACAGCCATCTCTTCCCGAGTCTCACAATTGTACAATTCAGATCCATGGCAGGTTAATGCAGCCTCAAATCAATGGCTGTGGTGGAGGGAGGTTACCTCGGAACTGCTTTTGATGGGGAGGAGATGGTAGCTCCCAAATGGATACTGTGGTAGGGTGGGTGAAAGAGAGTTACTCAGAAGCTAGAGAAGCCCTGTCAGTTAACATGAAAATTGAGTGTCCCTGGGGGGGGGGGATTTTCCTGGATCTACATTTAATAGAAAAGAAGACTGAGTGCAGAGAAGTTATTAGTCAGCCAGCATCACACAGGTGGGGGAGGAAGAGCTGGGGTCTAAACAGGAAGCCTTGCCACGGAGCCACGTGCTGGCTTCTTCACCAACCTACCTGTGCAGATCTGAATGTCACAGCTTGACCAGCTCTAAGTGCCACCCCAAGCAGCATGATCATTTAACTTTTAATGAAAATGCAAGTGGCACCTTGCTTAAGTACAAGTGGGACTCAAACACGCAGAAGGCAGATTACTGGTAAAGGCGGGTACAGAACTCCAAACAAGGTGTCTGGTTACAGTCCGTCAGATGACACACGTGGCTCCAAATGAGGGGCACGTTGCCTGCAGACCTTCAGCCTGCTAACCCAGAGCAGGAAGCAGGCAGACTTGTACCCCCAAGTGTGAGTGCCCTCACCCCAGCGTTTGTGGCGAGTTGCGCCAGTGAAGGGTGTTACCCTGCACACATCCTGGGCGGCACTTGTAGCTGCAATAAAAGAGCTCAATAGTTTTGAATTTAAAAATAACAGCTAGGGGCTGAGGTATGTATCAGTGTTTATTACCACAAACAAAAGCTAAGTTTAAACGGATTGACGGGAAACTTAATTTATAAAATAGAAACTTGATGCAGTATACATAGCCAGTCTGGCCACAATTAGAAAAGTTTTAGTGACACTTTTTTCACCTATCATATAGCAAATATTTTTTTAAAAAGTTTATGATCAAAGAGAATGAACACTCTTGGCAATGAGTGACAAGAATGTAAGTTGACATCAACTTTCAACTGTGCCTTCTGGGTGCACGACATAGCATGTACCTTTGGCTGTTTTCAGCCTCTGAAATTCCACAACTGAGAATTCATTCGTCCCAAGATTTGTGTTCAGGAACGCAACTGCAAATAGCTAAGATACAAGACGCCTGAAAAGGCAAGTATTGTGTTTCAATGCACTCTTATGATCCAAGGACTTCCATGCAGTAATAAAAGGAAAAAAAGGTGCAATTTTATATTTAAGTTGAATTATAGGGCCACATTTTAATTTGTATTTGGGATTAGAGGTGGTTTTTATCTTCTGATTTTTCCAAATTGGATTATTTTGCTCCATTAATTTCCAAATGGAGGTGTAAATATATGTATTTGTTCAAAGTGTACAGATTTTGAGTGCTTGGCACCAACGTTTATTTATGTAGACACTCTGATAAGGTCACAGGGCATGTTGCTTCCAGAAGCTTCCTTGTTCTCTGGCCCAGGCACCCACCCCACCCAAAAACTAACCATAGCTTTGATTTCTATCAGTACTTGGGTCTGCTTTTGATCATGTAAATATGCCATGGTGTCCACTGTGTTGTGTCTAGCTTCACTTCTGGGATACAGTTTCTGTCATTTCCAGCAGTTTTGCTTAGATTGCTCATTCTTTTTCTATTTTTATTGCACTGTAATACCCCTGAATTAATATACCTTCATGTACTTATGCATTTCACTATTGAAAGAAATTCTTGCACACACTCTCTGTCAACAGATAGCCCTGTCTCTGAGTAAGAACCTGGAAAAGGACTGCGAGCTTGCTGAGCAGGGACATCTGTCTGAGTCCATGGCTTCCACTTTCCTTCTCCAGCCTGCTGCTTCTGAATGCAGCTGTCGTGCCCTATGTCCATCTCTTATTTCCATGCTTCTTTGCTTCTTTCCTACCCCTTCCCTT
Organism: Ctenomys sociabilis; assembly: GCA_004027165.1. NCBI lineage: Eukaryota > Metazoa > Chordata > Mammalia > Rodentia > Ctenomyidae > Ctenomys > Ctenomys sociabilis. Next base: position 62,420 of record PVKA01001315.1, on the reverse strand, counting down.
TCACTGTAGCAGATCTGCAGGGATCTTTCTGCGTTGCTGTCCCCAAACCCACCCCAGCAAGGCATCGTTCCCACTCAGGGATTCCGATACAGTCCCGAGTCTCCTTTCCTAGGACACACTGCACAGCTGCTGTGGTACTCTGCATCTGTGGACAAAAGACAGGAGTCTTTTTTCTGAAAAACTTTTATTAGGCATTGCTAGATGACATGGCGTGATGTATCATACACATCACGTGGTAAACAGCACTCCACAGTAATCACACGACAGCGTACACAGTGACAACCAAAACAGTTTGATTCCCTTAGAATTTCTCCCACGTCGTGAGTTTTTATGTTCAGCCATGCAATCTCATAATTGAAATCACCCTCCCATTCCAAAACAAAATCAAAAATAATATTTTAAAAAATCCCAAGCTACAACACAAGGCCATAGGTATGTCACTGAAACTCCAGAATTAGACCCCACAATATCACACGTGCCCACACTTTGCAAGGCTTGTCCCTAATGTTTGTGATTGGACACTTGGTGTGTTCTCACCACGAGCAACGGGTAGGACAGTACTTACTAAAGCACACTGACACACGCCACCGGAAATGCTTGAGGTAATAAGATTTTTAAATTTCACTGGTTAAAAAAAAATCTGTTAATTTCTAGGTCCTGTCCAGCAGGGCCTATATCTCGGCAGGAATATCCTTCTTTCTATTCTGTGTCAAATATTTATACATATTTGCAAATACAACATGTGTCTCTATCTCCTCTATGCACATGGTTTATTTTAAATCATTCACCATACATTCATCAGGAAAAGTCAAATCATCCACGATGGCACGCGGAATGTGACAAACCGGCAATCGGTATGAAGCAAAACCAACAGCACAAATCAAGAAGAACGAAATGATACAAAATGGGTCGATGCTGAAGAAGCACACTGGAACAAGCTAAACACGGATTTGCAAATACGGGATATAGAAATTTAGTACTCGTAACATGTTTTCAAAGACCAGTAGTAGGGAATTGCTCAAGTTCCTGCAGCAGCTCATAGTCACTTTAATTTTCAATGATTTCTGAAAAGCAATTTTGTGTTAATTGGAGCTATTGATAAGCCAACACACACTCCACTTCCTGCTTCACACTCGCTCAGCATTGTCTTTCATGGCTGTAAACTACGTCTTCAATTCAATGTATTCAATTTCTGGCATTTAATCTCCGTTTTCATACATCAGCTTGAAAATGAGCAAGCAATCTGAGGCATGTTCGTGGCAAAGCTGCTGCTTCAGAGGTCAGAGGAGGTTAGGGCAGCAAGCACAGCCTACACCTACCCCTGAGACACGCAATCTCATTGCCACTTCCAAGTAGAGGGGTCGAGGAACACTCACAAACAACATATATGGCTCTTTAGATAAGAAATAAAGTCAAGTGAAAACAATAAGGCACTAATACCATTCCTAAATGTTATAACTCATCACACAGCACCGTACGGGAGTGAGGGACCTACGTTAGTGCTATTGGAAAATGAGAATAAGCCCAGTCGATCTGCTCTGGCTTTTACTCTCTAATTTCTTCCTTTCTTTTCAGTAATTAGTGTAGAAATATTAAAGTGATGAGGGAAATTATACATTAGGCAGAACTGATAGAACCAACAGCATGACATAAACCCTGGGAAATGGATTATTCTAATGATGTAAGAACTTAGGTCTTTTAAACATTCCAATATTTTTATGTTAGGTGAATTTGTTTCATCCTTTCTTTTCAGAAGCTTCTGCACGTTAACCCTATCTTCCTACTTTACTTCCATCTTCTTCCTTAAAATATAGTCTAAATAGTTGTCAGAAAATTTTATAAATATTAAAGTAAATAATATTATTAATGAAATGGAGAAAGAGTGAAATATAAAAATTAGAGTAGGGTCAGTGAGATAGCTCAGAGGACTAAGCACCTGCTTAGGCAAGTGCAGGGACCAGATTTCATCCCCAGCACCACAGGCCCCACTGGCCCCATCCCTTGGCACACTGAGCCAGCCCGAGACTGGGCGTGGTGGCACCTGCCTGTAATCCCAGTGCTGGGGAGGCTGTGAGCAGGAGGGTCACTACCAGTTCAAGCTGCATAGTGAGACCCTGTACCAAATACAAAAAAAAAAAAAAGAAATCTCATCAATCAGGCTCATTTTAATTGGAAAAAATACATAGTTGGGAAAATGGTGACAAATATTACAGGCAACTTCATGCAACATAATGAAATGGACAAGATCTGGCATGGACTAGCAGTGAAATTTACTCACCTCAAAATTAAGAAAGTTCTTTTCCCTTGCTATTGTTTTTGAAATTATACTCCAAATGAAATATAACCTGATATTTAACGGAAATGACAACCAGTCTCTAGACATTACATTTCTGAATATATAATAGCACACTGAAGACCTAATTGTTTTAGTATGTTACATTTTTTTTTCTGAAAAAGAAAATGTGAAGAATTGTCTTGCAGTTTTGCCATAGATGTATCTGTTCCATGAAATTCTAATCAATTTTAATATAGAAATAACTGATCCTTACGGCTCCTCAGTAGGAAGCAAGCTAGTATAATTCAACAGCCTCATGATCTCATGATGCTGCTGTTAGTTACTGCTGTGAGCTCACAGAATCTGCTACTTCAGATGTTAACAACTGCTTCTATAAGCAGTGAGAATGTCAATTACTTTCAAATTAAAAATCTATAACCGATTGTCTTTGTCAAGGTAAATGGAGTTTCAATAGCAGGTTAGTCTACTTCCTCAATAACAGCAACAGATTGTATGAGGAAAATGATTAACAATATGATCAAATAGTGAAACTAAGCCGTCAGAAGGCTGCCACGTGGCACTTATGGAATGGCTTTAGCAAAGGATGTGCTGTCAGCTGATAAAATATTATACTTTACACATTATTCATAAACATAAAGCATGTTAACTTTTAAAAGACTGAACAGTTAGATATGTCTATTAAGCATTGTTACTATTTCCTTGAAAGAAATAGTACCAATATTTTTAATATAGAGGAAGTAATATGTTAATGAAAAATTGTTACTTTTAGTAATTTGACTAGGTTACTGAGGAATTTCCCCAGTAGTGCCTGGGATAAACACGTCACAAATGTGCAGGGCGCAGATGACTGACACCACAAGAACCTGCCATGGGTGTAGCAGTTTCTAGGGCTTTCTGGCACCCCACACAACTCTCCCATGAACCTTCCTGCATCCCACATCAGTCCTACTCTAAACCTGCCTTGAGTGTGGCTTATGTCTAAATCACATGAATGAAAACGTTGAACATTTACAAATGACAAGCGCTAGCTCTGAATAGGGCCAGTAATGGTTCCATTCAGTGTGATCTATTGTAGATTACCAAGACGTTTACCGATGCTCAAAGAACACGAATCCATATATCCATATCTGAGTCCTACATACAGTGCTACATTGTACAAACCCACTGCAAGCCCGAGCTGTAGGACTTATTGAAACAGCAGTAACACAAGTACCACCTATCTTTCATTAGGGTGAATGACTCGTGTCCGGTGGGGTGAGTGTCCACACCCGCAGGTAAAGGCAGAACCGATCTCGGGAATCATGGAGCCAATTCTGAAGCCTGGCTCTACAGTACTGCTAGGTCCTCTGGTTTCACTGACTTAGGGACAGTCTTTTAACTTCTACCAAGAGGGGAAAGTGCTTCAGGCATTCCTGATACATTTTAATTTACAGACAACACAAGGACAGATCCCACTCACTATCGGAGTTCGATTATGGAGTCTGTTCAATGTGGATTTCATCAGGGGGCAGGAGTTAGTAGTGAGACATTTATTCCTCACTTGGCCAAGATATGAAAGGGGCTATGGAGGTGAAAAGCAGGTCAGAAATCTAGGACTGTGAAAGCAGGCTCTTGATGCTGAAGTAATGTGGGCAGCACTGCAGAGGCCAGGGAAAAAGCTGCTCAATATTCATAATGGAGCAGCGACAACAATATGGCATAGAAAAACAAAAAAAAGTCACCTGGGTTAGTGGGCCTGTACAACTCAAATGACCCCGAGTTTTAAATACAACAAATGAGATTTCAAAAGGCAAAAGGACATGGCAAAGAAAGGCAGGTTTTTGTATTTTTTTAAAAAAACTACTGAATTGTAAGCTCAATTTGTTTTATTCTCAGTCACATCTTTAGACAGAAGAATCTAGTTTCTTCCATGGGCCATCGTCACCTGTGTCTGACCCTGCCCTTCTGAGTAGGGATCTGCTTATCTTCAGATGATGACAGGGACAGGAGCCCACTCTCCTGCGAGTCTCATGCTCGAGTCTCCTTACTGGATGTGGAACAACAATCCAGCCACACAACAGTGACGTACAGCGGAAGCTCGGCCCAGGACTGCGCTCCGTCCTCAAATTCAGAGCTGTGAAGTGAGACCGGCTCTGCTTCCCCTCTGAAGGGCTCATACCCGTTTTTCATACAGAAAGCAACGTTTCACATCTCAGACACTTCCTAAATTTGGAGCTCTGATTTTGCTCAGACCGTACTTTATACAAAATTAGTTCACTTTCATCAAAGTAGTAAGTGCAGATTTACCTATTAGAATGCAATTTTGGAACTCAGTTTCTGTATTAGGAAAAAGTTTCATTTTAAATTGTGAGTTGAAAAGTACAAAATACGCTTACATGGTCTTTATTTCCCATGTTTTTTGACAAGGAAATTTCTTTTTATAAAATCTCTGAACTAAAAGCAATTAAAAACTTTAATAAAAACAGTATTTTAAACAACTATCTCAACTGAGTTATTAGTTAACATTTTTAAAGTATTAATCAGTATTGAGCTCTAAATGAACTGTGGATAACCAGATTCCAGGATTTCCATCACTTTACAAAGTGCTGAATTTTTTTCAGGTCAGTTGTTTCAAATGTTTAGTTACTGAGCCCCCACAAATTTGAGGAGATGAGCAAATATTTCATAAGACCTGGCCTCCACTGATGAAATGTACATAATAGTTGCTTTAAATATGTCACTAAGGTATTTAAGTGGCAGCATTTTAAAGTGCATTATGGACTTTTAAGGCTATCACAAACAGTGACATAAAAATAGGGAGCTGATCCTGGAGTAATTGACTCTGAGTAGTGGGGATGGATTTCAGCACTAGTCAGAAGGATAGGCAAACTGTGACACATAAGTGCTTGCACTAAAGAAATGTGCCGCCTGCTTATGAAGCTCAGGGCTAAAACTTAGGCTTTCAGGGTGAATGCTTTGGCTGGTGCCTGTCTGTTCTCTTCTTAGGGCCCAAGGGTACCTGCTGGGCATTAGGTGCCGGTAGCAGGGTGCTGCATGGAGCTGGGCTTTGGCTCCTCCACTCTGATGCCACACCAGCAGCCCCCAGCAGGGAGAGTGGGGTCATTACAGAAAGAGTACTTCCAGCTGCTCCGTAACTCCCGATCGTCCCTGTGAGCTTAGAGCCAGGTCTCCTGGCTCTGCTGTGGCGTCTGTAACTGAATGTGCCGTTTCCTGCTTTTCTCATGTTCCTGGGTGGCATGACAAGCACAGGCTTGGACAGTGCTTTTAGAGATGTGATGGGAATCATGAACTTGGCTTGAGCATCATTTATTTCCTTCACATTTTAAGAGCGGGTGACCCTAAAATCTATTCATCCTTCTCATTTTATCTGAAAGATGTTTTATTTCTATTATAAAATGAGTAATTTTCTTATATTTGTTTTGGCAAGGGGCGTATTAGGCGAGTCAAGCAGGAAGTTATCCTTCTAAAGATGCTGTCTTTAACATTTATACACTCCTTGTACAATGTTTCTTTTATTCTAAAACCCTTCACATGACTATCAAATACATTTATTTCTATGCTTTTATTTCCTCAAAATGCATTAATTTTTTTATTAAAAAGATGAACTAAAAGCCAAATTTAAAAACTTACGGACGTGCTCACACATGGTGAAAAATACACAGAAAGAAGGTCTTCACTGTACTTTGTAAGAGACATGAAAACACCCTTGATGGCTACTCAACAGGAGTTAAGTCAATTAAAATGTAGTCCTACTGTGGATTATGCAATAATTTACAAAAGAATGAGGTAAAGCTATATAAACTCTTATGGAAAGGTATCTATCAATATATAATAAAATGCAAAAGAGTCACAGCAAAGAGTGTTATTATTCTACTTGTATAAAACTAATACACACAGTGCCCACACACATGTACTTGTAAATGCTTAGAAAGTGTTTGGAAGAGCACATACAGCCCATGAGCAGTGGCTACCCCTATAAAAGAGGGGTGGGGTGAACATAACCTGTCACTTCATAATTCTACATGTATTTTGATTTTAAGGGCGCATATATTAAATTTTTAATAAAAGCATATAAAACTAACGAGCCTCAGATAGAAAGGTATTTTATACTGTGCACACATTTGTTTCTAAAGTAGTTTTCACAATGTATCCTAATAAAGTTATACTATTGTTTTATCTTCAAAGTTGGCACTGATATATAAATAATCCTCTTTTTCTTTCTGTCTGTTTTAAAGACCTTGAAACTTAGTAAAAAAAAAATTCACAAAGAGCTACTTTAAGTTACCAGTGGAGAAAAAAAAGCCTAATAGCTATCAACCTTAAAGAGAAAAATGCATGTATTTATTTTAAAAATCTATGCAGTACAAAAATGAAAGCCGCACACAACACAGGGCACTGCCTCACACACTGCGGAGACAGCGTGGACTGGAAACAGCGCTTTGGAACTGGCATAGGGGAAAGTTTTCCAACTCATGTAAAAATAGGTTTAAAAGATAAGTTATCCAAAGAAAGGAATAAAAATCCCTGAGTAAGGCAAAGACAAATAGACAAAATAACCTAAAAAAATAGACACTCTAGGGCCAGAGCACATTTCAGCTACTTGGCACAGAAGGACACGGTGCAGGCATTTTTAGCCTCGGAGACCCACAGATCCACTAGAGTGGCCACTCCTCACGCCCACACGCTGCCAGACCAGGGCCTCCACCAGGAAAGACGCACTGGGGCTGGAGATTCTCTTTTGGTTTTGCAGTGCAGCACCTGCCTACAAGTGGAAGGTGGGAGCACAGAAAGATGAATCTGTGAATGAGAGTCTCTCCTCTCCGGCAAGGCTTCAGACACGCACTGTTCTCCAGTGGCAGTGGCCAAGCCCTCTGGGTGCCACAGAGCATCAGACCCGAAGCCAAGATGCCACATGGTGTGATGGAGAAACAATGCTAGCTAGCGTGCTGGCTTGTGAACCTTGACTGTCAGGGGCTTGAAGGGCAAACAAAAATGAAACACTGTTAACACCCTGGAGCCCAGAAAGGGAGCCTACTCTGCTGATGCCCGGGTCAGCACAGAATGTGTCTGGAGTCTGGCGAGCTGCAGACACACGAATCACACCGCTATGTAGCAGTTAATTTGGCTCTGACGGTTTTTTTTTTTTTCTTTCTTCCAACTGAGGCTATTGGTTTTTGGTGATGAAAACAAAAGAATAAAGAAGTTTCATTAATTGTCCTTTTATTTTCAAAGACTTCACATCTTAGAAAATGTCCTGAAAACACTTTATAATGTTTTTGTTTCCTTCTCTAAAAATAGTTTATATTTTAAGTGAGTCTGTGAACAAAGAAAGCTTGGTTTTTAAATTACCCCCCTAATAAAAAGATCCCACAAATTATTATGCATCTGAGCAGTAAACATGGGAAAAATCCTTCAAGACTAAGATTTATTCTCATGAAACTTGGGAACAAATAAAAAAAAAAAACAGAAAGAGAAAAGGAAAGGGTGATGCATTAAATAATTTAAAATCTTGACCTAAAGTGAAGTTTCTAGAATTATAAGCTGGTAATTAAAAAAAATAGTGGAGGAGAGCTATAGCAAACTTGTTCTCTGGATTAAATAATCTCACGTGAATATTTATTCATGGAGGAGAGAATTTATGCTAAAATAGAAATTTGAAGAGACTATTTGGGACTTGAGAATTTCCTAAAAGCATCCTTTTTTTTTTTTTTTTCAGTTTACAATAGAAAGGGTTACCATGGAAACAGTTTGCTGTTTATCTACACTGGCTTTAATTATTCCATCCCCAAATTATGCCCCAATGGAACCATCACCTCTAAACAGGTCCATGAAAGTGTGGAAACGTAGCATAGAGGCATGGAAATAGGTAAGCACAAGGTTACTGAGCTCAGTTTTAATATACACTTATATACACACACATACCAAACCCTACAGTACACACATCAGTGACTCTTGACTTTTCTCATGAATTTAGTTTCATTAGTTCCCCTGTGGGCATGGAGCTTTTTAGCAATTATAGGCTCTGAAGGATGAAGGAACTCTACTGCTTAGGCCAGAATGGGAATGACCACTTTCAGTGAACTTGTATGTTCTGAAGTGGCCTCGCTTGCAAGGAGACAGACAGGACGTCACTATCCACACCACATTTCACGCATGGACAGGCCGGAGGGTTCAGGATTCAAAGACAGTCCCAGCAGCACGTGGGAGGTGAGCCCTCAGAACAATTCTGAGGAGAACTGGTTCTTAAGTAAAACAGTTTCTTCCAAGAACCACAAAGGTCAGATTATGATACAGCTATGTAGAGTTTATGAAAGTGACCATTTTTAAAAAGCAGCAATCTGTTTAGGGAAGGGTGGGATACCATGTTGGGAGTGCACCGTAGCTAGAGTGCTGTGGCTGGCCTCAGAGGACCCGGAGACGGTGACAGAAGGCTCTTGGGGAGGCTCCTGGTGACACACAGAGGTGGGCTGCCCCACTGGGCTGCCGGGGTGGGCGGGTCATCGGCACTCCACTAGTCCATGCCTGTCCGTGACCGCTTTCTCTGTTTTTTACAAAGGCAATAGATGGGAAATACAAATAAACCTAGGGATAAAAAACAAAGACAGGCAGTGAGGCACAGAGACATTCAGGTTTATATATTGAAAATTTCCTTATCAGCTTGTCTGTAAACTCTTTAAAATAATCATTACTTCACACTGCACAGGGGAGAGGGAAGATGTCAGACATCTGTATTCCATAAAGCCTCACCGTTACTCTGCTTTGCCCGTCTTCCTCTTAACACCCCCAGCAACACCAGTTTAAATATGGAACAACACTGCCTTCCAAACCTCCAAGCCCCGGGCTCAGCCCCATGATCTAGGGCCACGGCACCTGCAGGCTACACGGGACACACTTCTGCCGCGAGAGGTGTAACCTCTGATGGAAGAACATGGACTGTGGGGCCACATGTCAGGCCTGGGCCCCAGTGTTCATGGCTTTTGATGTGCACGAGGCCTTGCTTTCCTTTGTGTGCCATACAGATAACAGCATCTACTCCCAGAAGTCTGACTGCAGGAGAATCACCATCAGGTACCTTCCAGCTCTGTCTGCTCTGCCCAGGCGTTGGCTGCTAATATTTTATATTCAAGAATTGTTTTAGTCAAAAAAGTCCCACCTACTATACAGAATGGTCACGGACATAGCTGCTGTCCAAGTGTGGGCTTTGGGCCTAGGGACTGCAGAAGACTGGCCTGAGAACTTCCTACAGATGCAGAGTCCCAGGTCATACCCACACCTAGCCAGGCATGGGTGCAGGGCAGTTACGTGCTTTAACTAGCACCATGGCTACTCTGAAGTACACTAAAATCTGAAACTGCTGCTTTGTAATACATAATTTAACATGCCTGTATGCACAAAACCATGCACATTATTGGTAAGGTTTCTACTGGTCCACACGTAAGTGTATGCGGGTGTCGGAACCCACCTATAATCCAGGTGTCCTTTCACACAGGATACCTTTCCCTAGACCTACACAAACACTCAGGAGTGTAAGACAGCCTCTCTGATGGTCCAGCCTGAGCTCAGAATTAAAAAACTGAAGTCTAGTTCACTCGAGTTTTTCAGTAAAGTACGAGGTGTATTTACCCAGTATTACAAATGGGCTAATATAATGCTTTAGAGGACACACAAATCCAAGTACCCATGAGCTGAAAAGGGGTCAAAGGTATCCTCCAGGAGCATGTTCCACTGAATTTACAAATCCCAGACTGGACAGCTGTTTAGAGCAGGCACAGGAGAGAAACCATGGGCCTTCCATGAATGACTCCCACCACTACACTGACTCTTCACTGTTTACAGTCCCACAGATCCCAATCTCAGACACATGACGAGTTTCTTACCGATTACGACTGCTATGGCCCCTAGCGCTAATCCCAAAACCAGGATTAGAGGTGCAATGAATAATTTTCCAGCTGGAAAACAAAAGAAAAAATGAAGAGCCTCCAAACAAATATACAAAACAATTATAGCAACGCTTTCTAATACTAATGCCACAGCAAATGTTTGTTTTTAGTAAACTGGATTACAACGAAAGCCACATTTCTATAAGAAATGTATAGAACACAGGTGCACACCTAAAAATTCACAGTGATTGTCCCAAGGGCCAACCACTGAAGTTGTGGGCACCTGTGTCAAAGCCTCACAAAACACTTATTCATTATCCCTAAAGAATACTCCAAAATAATTAAAAAGGAGAATATTGCAGTGATTGGATCAATGTATTCTATCAAGAACAACTGTTTCTGGGCTTTTGTCTTAGATCTCTTCCATTTTTAGTTTTCAAGAAGTTGAATGATTATGCAAGGACCAGCACATGTGGGTTGGCAGGCATATGACCGGAGTAGCCCGCAAATCAGAGAGGTAAGTGTTTGTTTATGCCTGCCTCCGTCTCTCATTCTCTCTATAAGAGCTCTGCATGTGGTTTTGTTTCTGAAAAAAAGGGGGCAAACCATCACAGAAGCATTTACCCTTGCCTATGTATGTCTGGGGGATTCGGGTATTCATTGCTGTAACTGCCTATCATTAACGATTAACATATTAAAAAATATACACAATGACACCAACTAGACTGACACAGGGGAACTCTACTATAGGACTCTGAAATGTTTAATGGCTTTTTAAAAAAAATGTATTTAGTACAGGGTTTATAGGGTCTCACTACACAGATTAGACTTGGAGTGATCCTGTTTTTCAGTCTCCCCAAGTGCTGGGATTATACGCATGCGTCACCATGCCCAATCTCATTCACCATCTCCATGTGCCCTGGGGGCAGGGCCAGCGGGGCAAGCCTGGGATTGAACCCTGGCCTTTGCATCTGCCTAAGCAGGCACTTTAATCTGCTGAGCTCTCTGGCTGGCCCTGCTATTTTTCCTTTTTGATGTTCTGGGACCATGTTCCATGTTGCATCCTACTGCAGGTAGTTTATGAATGAAATGAAGCTATGTGTAAAACATGCTCCCTGGTGCTACCCAAACAAAAGCCAACGAGACACTGTTCCTTGATCAAGCATCACACAGGAAGGTTTCAGAAATTTCACATTTTCAATTTTTAAAAATATTTTTGATTGTGCTTTGCTTCTGAGATGCAGATCTTAGTATACTACCGAGGCCAGTCTCAAACTCTGGAGCTCAAGCAACCCTTTCCCCTCCACCTCCCGGTAGCTGTGCTAACAGGCGCAAGGTACTGCACCTGAGAAGCTTTCAAGTTTGATTACAGACACAGAGAAACAGAGAGAGTCAGAGAGACACACACAGACACATACACAGAGAAAGAGAGACAGAGATAAAAACAGAGATTGAGAGAGAGAGAGAGAGAGAGAAAGAGAGAGAGAGAGAGAGAATATTCTCCTGCTTTGGAATAAAGGCCCTAGGAGAATATCCAGCACACAGCAAGTGCTCAGAATCCAAATTCTACTCCCACTACTTCACTCTCAGGGAAGATCCCCATTCCCACGAGCAGGTCAGACACTCACCACAGACTGACCCTCGCACTAATCTCCGTAAATGAGGTCTCTCTGGGAGGTAGCGATATTTGCATCCAAATATGCTGAGGTTTGATGTGTGGTCTCCAAAAAACCGGAGCTGGCGGTATCTCTCTCCACACCGATAGCAAAAGTTAGTGTTACACTGTGAGCAGGTCATGTGATCACACCCTTCAGTTTTCTGGATGTGGATCTGCATCAGAGAGAGAGATGGAGAGAAGAGGGCATGGCAGTTCTTAGAAAGTGAAATCTGACACACTTTCGAACAACCAAAACAAACGTCCTGGTGGCTCTCCTGGCTGTCGGTTTGGGTTTGCTTGTCATCACAACCTCCAAGACTCGAGTTTCTTAACGCTCTTTTACATGCAAGGGGCAGAAACACTTTACCTGCTCACGGTGTTGGCTTGTGTTGACCAGCACACAAGCACACATGTTCCAGGGGAGACTCACCTGCTTTTCCTGAAATACACCTAACTCAGCAGTTAGGAGACAATGCACAATGCTGGGGCAGTGTATTTTCTTTAAGCTATAATCAGTGAGGATGGGGGGACTCTGGGGAACAGAGAGAGATGGGAATGGATCCTTCAGAGGGGATCATGTGACTCCTCTATAAATGTTGGAAGGGCAGAAATCACTCTGCTATGGTCACGTGACAGCAGAAGTGCACACATCGGTGGGAACCCTTCTTTCCTAACTACAGTATGATCTGCAAATATGGTGTTTACAGGGTCCTTTCTGCAAAGTTTTCCCTGCAGCTGGGCACTGCTCTCTGCCACAGCTCAGCTGTATATAACTGAAGCTGCACCCATATGTGACAAGGACTGCACACTCCTCGGTGCCCTTTCCCAGGCTGGGGGTGGGAGTGGGTCATCTCGAACCCCCAGGTGACGTCACAATCCCATCACTCTTCCTCGAAACACAAAGTGTTCTCCTGGATGTTGTATACAGCTGGAGCCTGCAGCACTCACCTATGTGCACACGGCTAGATGAATCATAAAATGCAATGTTATTTAACATTATCTCATCTAAAGAAAAACCCTGTGGGCACACTGGCCAGCGCTCAGGAGCATCGATGGGATCCCGTGGTCTTTCCATCTCGTGACGGAGCTGGGTGCTTGTCACAGGCAGCTGTGGCTTGATCTCACCTCTGTCTCCAATGTGCACACCTGACACTCTCCCTCTGTGAGGATAAATGCACGCAATGTTGCACATAGACCCTGCACATATATGCACAGATTTACATGTATGATTTTTTGCTCGGAAGTCTTATCTTCTACTGTAAGCTTCTATGCACGATGCTTGCTGGTAACTGTGCAACACCAAAGGCTTTCGCAGAACTGAGAACGTGAGAGTCAGACCCTCCAGCATCCGTCTGAGTCCTGCTCCCAAAGCCCGGGTGGAGGTGACAACTTTTCCTATCTCGTCTGCAGTTATGCTCCTCTTTGCCTCACACTCAATACAGTGTGAGTCCGTAAGCTCTGGTAGAAGTACTTTTTAAACAATTGGTCATCAATTATGGGGATGGAATGAAATCATCCAGAAAAGAAAGCAGACCTTGTGAGGAGGGAACCCAAAGGTGGTGAGGTGGAGGAAAACCCTCACCTTGACACGTATGCCCAAGCAGGGTTGGGCACCCACTGTAGACAGCAGGTCATTGTATGCAACACATCTGAGCTCTGTTTATATCCCCTAAACTCCAAGTTGAAGCAGCAACAGAGACCTGAACAGAGCTTGTGGGGCTGCAGAGCAGCAGCAGACACTGCCCAAAGAAGTGGTATGATCTTCCTCTGAAAAATACATGTGCACAGGCATCTGTCCATCTGTCATCAGCTAACCGCCTACCCAGCTCGCTGCTCATCTGAGGAGTCTGTAGGGGACTGTGATAATTTTAGAGAAGTGACAAACAGGGCAGCATACTACAGGCAAATATTTACTGCTCAGATAGATGAATAAACCAAGAAAGAATGGCCCTGGAAGTAGCTGGTAGGATCTTAGGGTTTTGGAATTGTGGAGAGAATTGTGTTTAAAAGTGGGCTGGGGCAGGAGGCTGAGTGGCTCTGTGGACACAAACGCAGCTTGTGGGGAGCCCAAGAGTGACAACAGACCACAGCCAGCTAAAGGAATTCCTGAGGAGCTGTCTACTTCATGACATGATAAAACCTGGGTATTCTGATGCTCCCTAAGGGGAAAAGAACACAAGGAGGAGAATTATCAGGAAACACTGTGTAAAAGGCACATGAGTGCCAAATAGGACATGGCACGAAGGAGAAGTGACAGGAGCAAGACACACTCATTCAGGAAGCTGAGATCTCACAGGAAAAGAAATGCAATCCTGCATTTGCAATCATTTGATTATGCAAATGTCCAACTGCTTTTTAAATATAGGCACCTTTGGGGGGAAACCCCTAAAGCATTAACAAAGACAGTAGATCAGAATGCAAATGATATTACATTTTCCAACATAGAAATAAACCTGCCACATAAAGAGAACAGAATCAAAGAGAGTGAAGGAGGCATAACGTGCCCATACACTATTTAAAATTATTGGATAATCAAGAGTTAAGTTACATTATTTAGAGAATACAAAAAGTGAGTACTAAGAGCTGGAAGAAGAAAGGAAAGGGAATGAATAAATGAAATGAACCCTCCACTGCCACAGGAGGGGCCAGTGCAAAGCCAGCTATGCAGACGTAGTTACCAGAAGCAGAAACCCGAAGGAACTCCAAGCCATAGCTCTGTTGTGGAACTCTTATCTGAGGCAATGCCACTATGAGGACAATTTCCAAATCACTGGGCCTCTCCTACAGTGACACAGGAGACTGACATCGGCGATTTCACGTGTGTTTCCGGTTCATTCCTATGATTCACTCCTGGGGATGGAAAGTCCTGAAGGCAGAGGATGGGGGCTCCCCACTTCCCAGGAAGCCGCCCAGGAGCCTTCCAGGGCAGGGCTCCCTGCCTCACATGCACGCTCATGGCTTTCGGTGGGGCTGTCACCTTTACCCTAATGTACATGTCCTCTAGTCCCAGAGGGTCCTGGGTGGCCCTTCCACTTCCACCAAGCTTCTCAAGGGCACACACTCACTGTTCTTCTGCCACAGGCCCTCCCCAGCTGGCTACAGGCCCACAGTTAGGAAACACCCAGGCGCCTTCTACTTGCTTAAAAACAGCTACTTGCTCCTGGATAAAATCTTGCACGGTTCCCACCCTACGTGAGCTTCTGGTGCAGATGGATACCCACCAACTGTGTGAGTACATATACTCAGGAGCCCCGACACCAGGGAGAAAAGGAGGTGGCAGGCAGGGAGAAAAGGAAGGCCTCGATGGGGGCCTTCTCGGGGAGACAGTCGCCCCCTCGGCAGTTAGAGAGGAGGGACAGCATTCTACCAGTGGCTGCATTTCTCACTGTTTTTTTCCTTTTACCTCACAGGTTTTTCATTGGCCCAGGTGCACAGCCTTCTGCAGTGCTGGCCCACGTGCAGAACACAGCCTCCTCTCTACAGCCTCCTCTCCTCGCATACCCCTCCATCTCCTGATCCTACCCCTTCTGGAAAGATCTCTACTTCCTGTTACCCATGTTTTATTCTGATCTTTATTTATAATTTAGGTTTCCTGTAAGAGAAACCAAGGGATAGTAAAGCTTGAGTGTCTGATTTATTTTACTTAACAATTACCTTACATTTTAAGACTAAGGTCTATATTCCTCTCCTCATATCCCCTGCCTGCCACAGGCAGTCTGCACAGGTTGGGGCATGTGTGTCTTTTCATTATTTTATTAAAGGGCCTTGCCCAGGTCCTGACACAAAGCATACGCACCCAACACTTACTAAAAGAAATGAGAGCTAGCCATGAACCTGTAATTGGCAAATCCAATCAACTGCTTTTGAGTTTCATCATACAGCATCTCGTAGCGTCAGTCAGACTCTGTCTCCTTCCTGGCCTCTGATGTACCCCCTGGACATCTTCTTCCGGGTTCCTCCCGATCCCCTTATGCTCCCAGTCCTCTCCATCCCTAGTCCTGCCCAAGCCGGGCACACACTCAGGCTCCAGGGTGATGTTTCACCAGGGTGATGTGGTGTCTTTCTGTGTCCCCACTACACCCTGCTCCTCAGCTTCAGATGCACCCACATACGTTATGGCCACTCCAAAGCCAAGCAGGCAAAGTGGAAGTCAGCATCACCATGCTGCCCTCTACCCAACAACAGAGCCAACCCAGTTCTGTCCCCACCCTGTCACTTCCCCAGCCAACTGTCATTGAGGCTGCACAAGGACCCAGCCCAGGTCCAGCTTGCGAGTGAGAACTTCCGCTGCGCTCTCTGGACCCCTCCAGGCCCAGCCCAGGCCTGGCATACAGTCCTGGGGTGAAACTGCAGCTGAAGTTGAGGCTCGGGGCCATAACCACCCAGCTGATCCAGGAAGAGAACATCCTGTCAGCGGGGCACAGCACTTCCAAGGCTGCAGCAGGAAGAAGCTGAGCACAGCAGCCAGACCCAAACCAGGCACAACTGGATGAATTCAAACTTCATAGATCTGCACTGGAATTTCAGTAGGTGCTAAGGTTCTAACTGCATCAAAGCTCCACACCAAAGGTCAGAGGTCAGTGCTATACAACATGACAAAGAGAAGGAGGAAATGCAGTCTCAGGCTCCCAGCTCACCCAGAACAAGTGCAGAGGACACCAGCACAGAAGAAATTAGGAAGCACACAGCTGAAATGTCTGAATTAATAGCATCTAAAGTAAAGAAACAACTGCAGAAAGGTATAGAGGAACTCAGATTAGAAATAACCTCTGAAATCAAGGCTGCACAGCTTCAGTCCATGACGTCTCCTAGTACTCTCCACCCCAATTACCATCCTAGCTATCACTGTCATGTTTTTTTTCCGTATTATGTAAAGCACCCTGCTTGAAATTGACAACAACCAGTCTAGAACATATAGCTGACCCTACGTCTCCTCCTTACAACTTTCAGGGCCCTCCTTACAACTTTCAGTCAAAGGAAAGCCTGCTTCCTGGTGCTGCGTGCAAAGGTCAAGCTGCTGTCTGCTTCCCCAGCTCTTTCCCCACTTCGGAGAACCTTAAGCTCTGGGAACCACAAACTGACATGGCTCCCCAGGCTGCCACACACTTCCTGGCTGTCACTCAGTGCGTCCTCCCCTTCCTCTGCCAGCCACGTCCTCAAGTTCCCCAACACAGGTCCTTGCAGCAGGAACCTCTTACAGGACACCACAAGACACCGAGAGGACTGGGAAGAGTGCGATGCACCTGCTCAGCAGTCATGCATGCAGGACAAGGCAGTGCAGATCTCTGCTCTGATGTCTGTAAAATACGCCCAGTATTTTAAATGTGGCACAGGGGGTAGCTGATATGGTGAGCCCTTATCCTGTCTCCGCACCACCTCCAAGGTAGGCAACAATGGTTGGACCTTAGAGATAAGCTGGCCAATAAGCTGGCCAAGAAGGGTCTATGGAGAAGTAGAATAGGAGTCCAGGCTGCGGGAAGTCTGGCAGCCATGAGGTCTCCAAGGAAACAGCACAGCAGGGCCCCCGAGAAGGGTCCATGCCTTAGCCTGACACACAGCACGGTTAGGAAGTAGATAGGACACACAGGGTGCAGGGGGCCCAGGCAGTCACAGGCAGCAGGGGGACTGTAAGCACCGGCTTGGTTCTGCCCCCCTGGAGCCGCAGATTTCTGAGTGGCCACAGTGTGACCTGTGCTGCACTGAGTGGCCTCAGTGTGGCCACTGGGTTCTGAGCCTGAGTGGGGAGCGAAACCAGCCAGGAATCTCTGGGCAAAATCCTGCAGTGAGACAGATAATGCTGTCCAGCATTAGATCCCTGGGAGAGGGTGTGCTGCAGTGAGGGGAGAATGGGAATTTAATCCACTGGTGCAGGGGATAAACCCTAACTGCTGAGTAGGGGGGTGTGAGACAGAGGCTGGGAGCACACGCAGCAGCTCTGGCCCCACGATGGGAGGTGGGTTGTTATTTACTGAGAGTGGGCCACAGAAGACAGACTCCAGAGGAGGGATTAGAGTGCTGGAGTGGTCTACAGGGCGGCAGAGATGCTGAGTAGGCACTTAGACCTACATCCCGCCCACAGTACTGGAGGCCTGTAGGACCTGCCAACTGAGTGCTGCTCTAGTATACTGTCTGAAGTACACATCAAGACTTCCTAAATCCAAACATGGGCAGATCTGACTGCTTCACTATTCCTTTTGATGTCACACTAATTATTTGCAAATTGAATATTTATCCTTACACTAAAATATTTTTGCTTATAACTTCACTATAAGTAGGAAAACTAATTTATTTATTTAATATTTTAGGGTCTACAGGGTGTTCAGGGTCTCACTACTAGATCAGACTCATAGTGATCTGCCTGTTTACAGCCTCCGAAGAGCTGGGATTACAGGTGCACACCACCACGCCCAGTCTCAATTGCCATCTTAGTGTGCCCTGGGGGCAGGACTGGCACAGCAGACCTGGGGATTGAACCCCCGGCCCCTGGCCCCTACACCTGTTTGCAGGTGCTTTAATCTGCTTAGCTATTTGGCTGGCTCTTTATTTTGAAAGACAAATGTAGCATAGATTTACATTATATACTTGATGCCATGGCAGTAGGGCAGTAACTTTCTTTTGTGAATTAAAACGAGCAATTTACATGCTGTTGAGACTGTTGCCTTCTTACTGTGTAAAACCTCCAACTGTGACCAAGGAGCTTGACTGGGATCGGGATGGCATGCTGAAAGTCAGGCTCACTGGATTCCTCTCAGGACTACAGGGAACAAACATGCAGAGACAGCAACAACGAGGACTGGACGTAGTGTCGCTGGAAGGCAGACGATATTGTTGTGACTACCACTGTACAAATGCCAAGAAAAAAAACAGCGCCGGATACAGGCACTTTCTTTTAGTAAAGCAAAGAGGGCATCACTGAGCTACATTCCCAGCCCTGGAAGTTCTTTTAAAAACAGAGAAGTGGCTGCTCTGTCACTAAGATAAGGAATACACTGATATTAGAGTAAAACAAATGACTTAATTATCCATTAATTCAAAACTCATATGTTTCTAACCTAACCTAAGAAAATGAGAGTTCCCAATTAACAGCCTTTACTCAATGCCTGTGAAGGGTCTGAAGTGGGAGCAGGAGCTCATTCAGGTGAGGGCGGGCCGAGCGGTGCACGCCAGGGATCCAGCCAGCCAACCCTTGCTATCACATTACATGCACGGGTACATAACTGCTTATATAATCTGACATCTGAAGAAGATACTTTGGAGGAGGGCATCTGATGAATTTCATTGTTAACTTACAAAATTTAACAAAAAGCAAACCACTTTGGGAAATACTAAAAAACGAGGGCTGGCAAGATAACTGGTCTAAAGTGTCTGCCTGGCAAACTTGGCAGGTGCGGGGACCATGGTTCAATACCTGGTACCACATGCCACGACAGCCCCACCCGCAGGGTGGGCTGAGCAGGCACAAAAAAGCAATGCTAAGAAACAGAAACAAAGCAAAACAAAAGCTCAAAACAGCCAAGTCCCTGAAAGTTGTAGGTTGTAAGTTTTTTTTTTTTTTTTGCATGCTACACAGCTCCACAAAGCTGTCATGACACGGTCCTCCCATTTCCTGGTTAGAGCCTCTTGATTTTTAATCATGAACTATTTTCAACATCGAAAACAGTATCAATAACAATGTAATACAGACTTACCACCCATGTTAATTGTTAACACATTGCAATGTTTGCTACAGAAATACTTTCAAAGTGATAATGCTGTATGTATATAATTCATATTTATTAAAAATTTTTTTTTCTGTGTTTGCTGCAGGCGCTCAAGACGCAGCTCAGACTCATAGTGATCCTCCTGTTTTCAGCCTTCCCAGAGCCGAGATTACAGGTGTGTGCCACCACGCCAGGACTCCACGGCCGGCTCAGCATGGCACGGCACGCAGTACCAGGGATCGAACTGATTCATGCTTCTTAATTTTAACTTCTTGGTTTACACTTGCATCAGCTTATTGGATCAAAGGGCCTGAAATGTTCTCCTAGATTTCAAAAATTCCTGTTAACAAATGCTGTGTACTCAGAGGTCTGAGGTCTGGTCTTTAGAAAAATGGGTTTTTATAATCTGAGGCTTCACAAAGGAAAAACATCACAAGCCTAGACTTCAAAAGCTGATCAAATATAACCTCAGTAAAATGACTGTTTTTGGGTAATATTAAAGCTTTTAAGGAACAGTTAGAAGACTAGCTCGCTAATCACGCTTATGAAGGTCTCACCTACAGTCTTAAAATATTCTTAACTTTAGTTTCATGCTATTAGAATGCTAAATAATAGGAATTTCTAATATTAAAATCTAAAATTATTAAGACCTTTAGAAGCATCTAGCAGGGGTTATTGCTACTATCTGAGATATTTATTGATAAACTAATGTGCATATTTTATTTAAAAGTTTCTAAAATAGCTGTTAAGCAAAGTGACATGGTAGTTATTTTTCTAAAAAAAGAAAACAATGAAATATTACTTTGTTTCCTGACTTTAATTGGTGGTATATTACTGTATCATCTAATGAATCATAAGGATTGTTCTTTATTTGATTAATTTTTTTAAACTATAATAAATTGAAGGCCTGGGAGACAGCTCAGTGGAATAAGTGCTCGCCTGGCAAGCGCAAGGTCCTGAGCTCCATCCCTGGCACCACCAAAAACAAAAACAAAAACAAAACTAAACTAAAAAAAACAAAACCAGAAATAAATTGAAACACAAAATTTTTAAAAGTACTATTTGCATTTAAAATGGTAAGGTTGATAAATAGCATAGTGTGTATTTTTTAATTATCATTTTTTAAAAAAGCATTATTATATTTTCAACATTATTCTTAAAAAATAAACAGGGACTAACAACTAACAGATTCACTAACATTTTTAAGCTAAGGTTTATGTATGTGTGAAATTACCTACACTGGCACTGATTTATTTGCTTTTTTAAAATGTATTTAGTACAGGGTCTGCAGGTTTCACTACACAGATCGGACTCGTGGTGACTGATCCTCTTGTTTTCAGCCTCCCAAGTGCTGACATTCTAGGCACGCGCCACCACGTCTAGTCTCCATCTGTCTCAGTGTGTCCCTGGGGTCGGGCCAGCAGGGCACTCTGGGGACTGAGCCCTGGTCCTGGGGCCTACCTAAGCAGGCACTTTAGGCTTAGCCACCTAGCAGGCTCTTATAGTGTATGCTTCTGCACTTGTTTCTTTTAGTACAGAGTTCGAGTTTCATTTTAATTTAGCAAGTCTTTCTTACCTCAGATTTTAGTTATCTAACCTAACCAGTATCTCAAAAAGAATTTTTACCATGAAGCTGAACAGACCTTTATATTTCCAAAGTTTAAATCTCTATTTGCTTTGAATTTAATTTTAAATTACTTAGGAAGAACGTACTTATCATAAACTAACTTTAGCTTGTGATAAATAAGTTCAAATATGACATTTAAAAATCAGTGTGTGTTTTCAGTAGGGTTAACAATTTTATAAAGGGGCTGGGGACATAGCTCAGAGGCATAAGCACCTGCTTGGCAAGCAAAGCACAGGAGCCCAGCCTGGCCCTGGCCCTGGCCAGCTTTCCGTGCCGTCCCTGCCTCACATCCCCTGGAGTACTGTCTCAGCCTTGGACCCAGGTGTGGTGCTACACCCCTGGAATCCCAGCACTCAGGAAGCTGAGACAGGAGGGTCACTGTGAGTCTGAGACCAGCCTGGGGTTACAAAAATGAGCACAAGGCCAGCCTAAACTGCATAGGGAGACCCTGTCTCAAAAAAAAAAACCCGTTTTATAAAAAGCAGAAAACTAATTTTAAATATAAAAATGGTGTCTCATATCTCACAGAAAAAAAAATGCATTAAGAGGCAATGACATACAAACAAAAATAGTTAAGCAAAATTGGTCTTAATATGGTATTATTACATTTTCTTAAAATGTTTTATAATAGTTAATGCTTAATTTTTTGATCAACTTTACATGCTTATATCTGGCATCTAAGCAACTATTTTGAAGATAGAAATATGCATTATAATAATAATAACTTGATATCATCTTGTTTTGAAATTATGTATCATTTTTAATGTTTTTTGCTTATTTTGTTATTCTCCTTAAAAAGACATTTAAGAATCAGTACGTGTTTTCAGGAGGGTTAACAATTTTATAAACATAAATTCCAGAACTGTTTGTATATATTTATACTTGTATAAAAATATCACAGCTATGAATTAAGAATCTTGGTGGTAAATGAGAAGAAAAACTCCTAATACTAATCCTTGTTGCCTGCCAAGATTATAAACAATAACTTTGATATCTTAGCACAAGTTAAAATTTGTCTTTACCACACCATGTATTAAACTGGTCTATCTACTTGAAAAAAAAGTACAATTTCATTATGGGGAAAAGTAATATTTATAAGTAAAGAAAGATGCTTATTTTATTTAGAATTCCAATAAAAGTAATGAATTAGTAGGCTATCAAACCTTGCTTGCCTTTGTCAGTTCTACATAGACACAGTCACTCGAAATTCACCAGTGCAAGTACAGAATTTTCTTTCTTTCTTTCTTTCTTTCTTTCTTTCTTTCTTTCTTTCTTTCTTTCTTTCTTTCTTTCTTTCTTTCTTTCTTTCTTTCTTTCTTTCTTTCTTTTTGCAGAATCTGGGATTGAACTCAGGCCCTTATGCTTGCCAGGGAAGTGCTTATTCCACTGAGCCATCTCCCCGACCCCCAGAATTTTCTTGAAACATTAGAGTCAAGAGTTGGGTGCTTAGAAAAGAGATTACATATTATAATTTAACATTTGCTTAGGAAGAAATTATAGACCAATTGTTAGGGGCACAGTTATTTATTAAACACAATGGAGTTAAGACAGTTTCCTTTAGAAAAATATTAGCTTAGTATCCAACACATAATATCAAAAATCTTGGGTAGATTGAATGTGTAAAATATTTAGAAATCAAATAGTTAAAAGAAGGCCAGTTAAATAGCTCAGCAGAGTGAAGTGCCTGCAAGTGGGTGCAGGGGCCAGGGATTTGATCCCCGGGGCTGCTATGTCAGCCCTGCCCCAGAGCATCCAGAGATGTCAATTGAGACTGGGCATGGTAGCATGTGCCTGTAATCCCAGCTCTTGAAAGGCTGTAAACAGGAGAATCACTAGGAATCTGACCTAGTGTAGTGAGATCCTGAACACCCTGTAGACCCTTCCCTAAAATATAGAAAAAAAAAGAAAAACAAAAGAACAAATAGTTAAAAGAAAGCAGACCTTTCTAATCAAATTTGTAGATAATAATGATTTTTGAAACTCAGAAGCAAAATATGAAAGATAAGTAAACACATAAAAAATACCTGTGTGTGTGATATTTGTGTCCAAAAGGAAATATTTTGGTCAGATAAATTTTTTTTTCAATGTAAGCCAATTAAACAAAAAAAAAACCAAACAAATGAGAAAAAAAAAAAAAAAAAAAAAAAAAAAAAAACAGGAGATAGGAAAGATAAGTGAAGAAAATACACCAGAAAAAGAACTTCATATAGAAGTTGATAAAAAGAACTTGATAATAAAAAGCGCCCCTCCTAAGCTGTGAAAACGGCCCATGGGTGCGTCCCGGAGCTGTGCCCACGCCCTACGAGCTCAGGGCCCACTGCCATCCTCCTTCTAAAGGCAGCTCAGAGAGTCCACAACACCAGAACAATGTATTTTAAGACTACGGAACTACTTAAATTCTAAGACTTAACAGTGCTTAAATACCTGTCACACATTTATGATCTTCATAAACAAAATGATCAAATCAAAACCACCTTTACAATTAGGAAGTAACATAAGAGATACTACACCCTTTGTAGGGTGCAAAGAAAGTACTTGTTCAAAAGTATATGTACAAAAACAGAAGTGGAACGAGCGTGACAGGAGACTGGGGAAAGGAAAAAGGGAAAAGGGAGATTATCTATCTACCTGTCTATCATCTATCATCTATCTATCTATCTATCTACAAAGATAGTTAAGATAGTTATATAACTAGTACTGCTTAGTTCATTGAAAAGAAAGGTTTATGCTAATATTGTTTAGCCAATATTCATGCTTATATCTTGCACTATGACCAACTGTTAAGAATATAACAATACATAATTATTAATTATCATTACTCTCCTATTTAGCTGTTTTGAAACTATTTTATTATTTTTCATTTTCTCTCTCTCTCTTTTTTTTTTTCAGAACCGGGGATTGAACTCGGGCCCTTGGGCTTGCCAGGGAAGCACTTATTCCACTGAGCCATCTCCCTGGTCCCTTGTACTCTCTTTAAAAAATAAAAATAAAAAAATTAAACAAAAAAAATTTCTCACTATACAGTTCAGTCTGGCCTTAAACTCAGTTTGTTACCCAAACTGCCCTTGAACTCACAATGATCCTCCTGCCTCAGCCTCCCAAATGCTGGGATTACAGGTGTGCTCCATCACAACTAGCTGCAGAAGAGCTTTCCGATTCAGTCAGAGCTCCTGGCTTGTCCTACAACCAAGGTCTGCGATCTCTTGGCGTCCCACCAGGGGTGGCCACCACTGATGGCTGTACCAGGTCCAGCTTGCTCAAGTTCCATGGTAGGTGGGGCCACCTCGTTGATGCTATAGCTAGAAAGTGGGGAGTCCCAGGGATGGGAGTGTAGCTCACTTGTACAGGGTCCACCTTTTCCCACTGGGCCAGGAAGGCCTTTCCTGAAGGGCTCTGCACATGGGTGGCATCCAACAGCCTGGCTTTAGCTCCAGTGCTTGCTGGATTTCATGCATGAAACTGATGATTACACACATGAAGAGGTGGGGACCATAAAGCCATACGCTCTGATTTTAGGATTAGGGTCTCCCTCTGCTTGTCTAGAAAAAGCAAAACGTAGTCCTCAAGTGAAGAACAAAAAAGCAAAGGACTGCAAGGATCCAGAGCCTGCCTAACTGAGCAATGATCCTACACAGTGTGTAGCAAGCTAGAAATAACACTTCTGTGTTGTTTTCACACTAGCTTTTCCTTGTATACATGTCTTAATTCTTAAATATAAACTAAATATTCTGATGCTTCAAATCAGTGTGGCAATTAGGTTTAAGTTTAGAAGTGTAATGCAAATAACAACCATCTGTACTACTTACACAGACAACGTTTGGTTTCTACTCCTCTAAACCGACGCGATGCGGCTCACCTTGCACTTGGGGCACTTCTGGGCATTCCGCTGCCCGTGCTCCACCTCGCTGGCCCAGTGACGCAGCAGTTTGTCTCCCTTTTTGTACTCTTTGCAGTTGACACCTTCGTGCCAGGGAGCATGGCACTTAAAACACCAGACGAACTGGCAGGCGGGGCACTGCACCTGTGTGGAAAGAAGAACAGTCAGGGCTGCTGTCTGCCGCCTGGCAGTCCGTGTCCACAGAAACCACACAAAGCCAGCTTTTCACCAGTACTACTGTACATCAGTTCTGTCCTTAAAGTTATGCAGGAACATAGGTTAGGGGAGGAAACCAAGGCTCAGAGCGTGCAGACAGCGCATGTGTGCGTTCATTGGGTCCAAGGCCAGCACGCTGTGCACCATGCCCAGGCTTGCTCTCATTCTACCTTGTGTCTTAACTGATGACTGCTGCAGCCACGAAGTGCTGGGGGTCAACATGCCCCTGCTGGCTCAGACCACTGTTGGATGACCTGACTGGACAGCTCGCACCACCCAGTGAGACTGTCCTGTGCTGCCCAATGGGACAGTCCTGCATGCACCACCAATGGCTCAGAGCTGCCCTGCCATGAAATGAAGGTGAAATTAGAGCCTCATCGCAATCATGCAAACCATCAGTAAATCTACACAATTCCCAATCTAGGTAAATTAGCAAAATCCTAGTGGAGATTTTACTCACACAATGAATTAAGTAAATTCAAAGGAAATCCAGCACCTAAGTGGCCACTGGCCCCTGGGACGGCTTCACCACTGCTCACATTACCAGGCTGGGCTCACAACGCCCTGTCCTGAGGACACTGTGCTGAGATAACCATCAATGTGTAAAGTCTTCCACAAGAGGCAAAGCTCCAAATGTTTCAAGACTAAAGTTTTCAGAATTTAAAAACCTTGACTAGCTTGCTCCAGAACCCAGGACAGCTACAAGCACTACCCTAGTTCCTGGAGTTCCGAACCCAGCAGAGGAGGAGCTGTACTCTCTGGAGACTCCTGGAGTGCAGACACCAGTCCCCTCACCACAGGCGGTTAGGATTTCCTCCTGACAACGTGTTATGCCAAGGAAAGAAACAGAATACAAAGTCAAAGAGAAAGAGAACTCATATAAATCCCTGCCCTAATTTCTATGTACTCTTATATATCATTTTAAATCACAAAGTCATTACTTATTATACTCAAGGCATCAGACAACATTTATGCCTAAAGTACTCTGAGGAAAAGAACTAACAGTTTTCCAAGAGGAATTTATTTTAATAGATTAGAACTTCAGGCTAAAAAGGTATTCAGGGGGACCTGGTGAATCTGGCCCACATCCATCACCAGTGAGGAAGCTTTGCGGATCCGTGGTGGCCTTCCCACCATTACAGAAGGCAGGGGACACTGGGCAGCTATCTGGACCTGCCAACACTGCAGCATAGCAACCACTGTCAAATTCCTATAGATTTGTTCGGTGAAGTTCTGTACTATTTCTCATTTTTTTCTTTTTACTATTTGGTATACTCTTTACATAACAACAACAACAATAAAAACACAGATATTCAGTAATCTACTAACTCCTAAAACACATTTCTCAATTCAGTTACCCATCCATCAAGTGTTCATGGAATGCCTCCTGCGGCAGGCACTGAGCCTATGGGCTTCAGGCAGATGTACAAAGCATGAAGACAGCTTGACCTTGAGAAACTTACAGAGGTGGACTCATAAGACCCATGAGCAACACTACACCAGGCAGAAGCTTGGATCACTCAGTTTCATGTGAAAGGTGCTGCAGAAAGCCTGGAAGGTGAGGAAGTCTCCAGGGACCATGTATCCGAAGACGGTGAGCCCAGCGTGTGGAGCGGAGCGGGCAGCGAGGTCAGCCCTAGCTCTGCAGAGGTCTGAGAGCCGGCGCGGAGGGAGGGCTTGCACCAGTGCAGTTGAACAAACAACCGCTTCTGCCCACTTAAGCCTGAAGCCTGCTCAAAGCCCCGGTAGTCAGGGTCCACCCAGTTCCCAGGACCCCAACATGTCTGCAGAAACACACCATGGTCCAGAAACTCCTGTGGAACATGTGAAAAAGACAGCTGTCAGGCGAGGGAGCGATAGGGAGTTCTCAGTGTAGTAGAAGGGTTTTGCAGGACCAGCTCCAAGGAAGCTCTTCCTGCAAAGGGGAAGACAGGAGGAAGAGCGCGCTGCAGAGAAAAGGAGGCTGCAGACTCTGGAAAGCACCACTGCCTGCCTGTGCCAATCCTGAGGCGCTCCCAGGTGGGTGAGGCTTGACTTCCCGCCGCGGGCATCATTCCTTGAGTTCACAGCCCACTGAGGATGTCCCCAGCAGCAGCACAGTCACACGTGGTGAGCGCCCAGCGGAGGCCTCTGCCTTACTGTCTCACAGCAGAGCTCAACAGCTTGGCTGGGGACCAAGAGCAGACAAAACCAGAGGACTGGAACAAGCGAAGTCCCAGCAATCTGTAATGTTCGTAAGTCACCTCCAGGCAGGGTGTGCCTCAGTGTTGCTCTCATACTTAACGCATGCTGCCTTGATGCTAGCTTTTGTGTGTGTGTCCTGCTTCCCCAGAGGGGCGTCAGGACTTGGGGTGTGGTCACTTAAGAGCCCTTTCTCTGTAACCTGGCAACCAGGATGGATGCCTGTCTACCTGGAAACACCTCTAGCACTGATGCTGCCCCTCAGCCAGGCCCCGGGAAGCACCTGTTTAAATCTAGTTATTGTCTGAAGTTAAATCACTGACAAATACACAACATCCTGGAAAATCTGCCTGGATTTGTGAGCCTGAACCCCTCACCAGTCCAGTGGGGTACTGTGCTGCTTCTAACAGGAGAACACAGCACAAAAGAGCCACATGTCATACGGGTACAGACATGGAGGAGCAGGAGGGACATCTGGGCTCACAGGGTGCAAGAAAAAGGGATATTCATTGTGATAAACAAGTGGTAAGTGAGATAGAGAGAGAAAGGGAGAGGGGAAGGATACGGGACGGGGCAGAGGGGGGAAACACAGACACAGAGAGAGAGAGACAGACAGACAGAGACAGGGAGAGGGGAGGAGCAGAGAGAAACAGAGGGAGAGGGGGAGAGAGACAGACAAGAGTCACAGACAGAGAGACAGAGAGAGATGGAGACAGATAAGCAGGCAGACAGAAAGACAGACGGACAGACAGACAGAGGGACCTTGACCTGGACTGCACACAGTATTCTGGAATAGCAAGGGAAGGACTGGCCAGTTAGGGGTCTGCCCAATGGCAGCCTCACAGGAGCCTCTGGGAGGAGCACCGGAGAGGCTCCTGTGCACACGGGCCCTTTAGGTCCGCGTACACATCTGAGAGGGCAAATGAGGACATGCAGGAGCCTCTGAGAGGTGAGCCCTGCACCAAGCTGGCGGCTCTTCCCTGGTCTGCTGAGCATTCTACAGCGAGCACTGGATTCAGCTGCTTTAGCAGCCCTTCCCCAGCGGGGCAGCAGACAGAAGTGACTCACTTGGTTTCTTCTGCTGAGGACCAGTAGTTACACATGATTAAGTAAAAACAAGTAAGAACGACACAGGTCTTGACACCACTGTAGGTCATACAGAGTAGCTCCAGGCCACGACTCCCACACTCCTGTATAGACTGCACCGCCTCATGCAGGCTAGAGCGTCATGACACCCACCCCTCAGTGCTGTGAGGTGTAACCGAAGCAAGCACTCTCAATGATCACAGCTGTTTTATGCATCAAGACAGTAAAGAATAGGACCTCACTCGCAACTGAAGGGAGAAACATGCTTGAATAAAACTCGGTAAATTTGCATCCCGGCTGTGCATTGTACAACCTCTCGTGATAACTTCTGGAACACCCCTTCTGCTAGGCAACTTCATCTGTGCCTCTCTCCAACATCTGTGCCAGTCACCACAGTTATGAAACCACATTGGTTTTCTACTGGCTCTGGATACGCATGATACTTGAATCCCAGGAGAAACTGGTGTGCGTCAAAAGCTGCCATGACCTTACGGGCTGATTCACAAGCTGATTCTCAAATTGCAAACCTGCCAACATCAAGTGACGTCATATGGTGCAAGGAGCACACTAAGTTTACCCTCCTGGATGCTTCCAGCACTCCTGCACATGGAAGAAAGTCGGAGTCATTTCTGCTAAGGAAGCTTAAGCACACTTAGCGTATGGTTTAGGAGCAACACATGACTGAAGAGTTTCCTGAAAGCCTCACACAGAGGTGCTTGTATAACATAAGGAAATAAGACGTTTGAGCACGCTTATGTGATACTAACCTAGAATGCTCAGGAAAAATACTCAACCCATAAGGTAAGAACAAGAGCTCCTCCAGTACATCTTGTTGCCTGTTTTCCTTCTGTCTTGTGTCACACATCACTATGTACATCATCACAGTTCTGCTTCACACTTGTGCTGCCGCACGCCTGTCCTCCCAGGGCTCACACACCAAGGCAGGAGGACTGCTGAGTTTGAGGCCAGCCTGAATCACGTAATGAGTTCAAGGCCAGCATGAACCACACAGCCAGACTTGGCCTCCAAAAAACCAAAATGAAACAAATAAGCAAAGAAACAGTCTTGTGAACAGAACTGAGATTGTATTAAGTTTGCCTCAGGGAAACCACAAAGAGAAATATGCATGACCTTCAACTCTTCCTCCAAATCAGTATGAAAATAACTGTTTCTTAGTCTACTCTTGGAACAAGAATGAAACCCAGAACTGCACCTATTGGGCAAATTTCTGAGTTAAATGACTGCT
The DNA here is from genome assembly GCA_004027165.1 of Ctenomys sociabilis. Lineage (NCBI taxonomy): Eukaryota > Metazoa > Chordata > Mammalia > Rodentia > Ctenomyidae > Ctenomys > Ctenomys sociabilis. The sequence goes on along the minus strand of PVKA01001315.1, from coordinate 32,654 downwards.
TTCCCCCTGGGTCATTCCCTCCTCTCTTCTCTTACAAACACCTCGCCCACCTCCCAAAGTGATTTCTTTCCACTTCTGTGGCATCAGGACCATGGCTCCCTTCACCTCTTAGGAGTGATGACCCCACACTGAGGGCCCCTGACCACCACCAGCCTAGATCAAAGCGAGGGAGGTGTTCACTCCCTAAGCTGCTGCTGCTCCTCCTTTGGACACATCAATTCCACCTGTCCTCCCACTATATAAAATGTTTTATATTTTAAAATCTGTGTTTACTACTGGTGTTTGCAGAAGACAGTGGTTATGTTTATTTGCAGAAGACAGTGGTTATGTTTATTTGCAGAAGACAGTGGTTATGTTTATTCCGGGACCTGGCCATGTCATTCTTCACTCCTTTTCTCTGGACCCAGCCCCTTCTCCCCCACCCAACGCCTGGTCCCCTTCCCATCTTGCCAAAGCTTTTTCACTTTTTTCTTCAGTTCCTTTCCCCTCCTCTCCCTCTCCCTTTCTTCCCCTTCTTCCAGCGCCTGCTCCCCCATCCTCTGAACTAGGTTGCCCCATTCCTGTTTACCTACCTTCTATTTTACTCTTTATTTATGCATATATATACTTCTGAGTTTCTCATGTAAGAGAAAAAAACTGTGACATCTAAGCTTGTGTATCTGACTGATTTCAATTACCATTAAGGTGTCCAAGTGCTTCCATGTACCCATGGATGCCTCAAGTTTGTCTTTATGGTGTGTAAATACCACAGAGTACTTGACCTTTTTTTTTTTTTTTATGGAACTGGGGATTGAACTCAGGCCCTTGCGCTTGCCAGGGAAACGCTTATTGCACTAAACCATCTCCCTGGCCCCAATTTTTTAAAATTTATTTTACCTATTTTCTTTACCTAAACTTCTAGTCATGGGATACAGGCCCTAAACTTCTAGTCATGGGATACTTCCAAGATTTAGTTATATGAGTTGTGCTGCTATAAACTGTAACGAACAGACACTCCTTGGAAGAAGTACATGAAAAAACATTCAACAGCTCTGGCCATTAGCACGATGCAAATTAAAATAGCCCTGAGATTCCATCTCACCCCAGAAAGAATGGCTGTCTTCAAGAAATCAAGTGATAATAAGTAATGGTGACGCTGAGGGTGGAAACAAACCTTTTTCCATTCTTGGCAGGAGTGTAAACAAGTACAACCATTATGGAAATCCATGCAGAGATTCCTCAAAAAAACTAAAACTAGAAATGCTACTGGACCCAGCACTCTCCTCCGAGTTATGCTCTCTGAAGAGTTCAGGCCACCTCACCCTTTTTCCCTGTACTCTTCTCAGTGCCTGGACTTCTTCGCTCTGGTCTGTCTGTCCAGCACTGGTGCCAGGCATTGGCATACGCTGAGCACTCCCTGGGCCTCAGCTCTGGTGCTGGGTGCAGTGTGAGCCCCTTTAGCCCTCACCAGGTGCTCAGAACATGGGCACCATCCAGTGGAGATGCAAGCACTGCCCATGGGGACAGAGCTGTGCAGACAGGTCAAGAGTTCATTTAGATCCAGTTTGAACTCAGCATTCAGACCCTCCTTTTCCTCCTCAGCAAACTCACTAGTTATGGAAATGTTGGCCTCTTTACCATTATCGTTTAACAGACATACTTTGAACACATTCTCCGTAGCACATGGTGATTGCTGCTGCAGTGCATTCAGCAAGCCTGGGCCTGGCCTCCTAGACTGAGCTAGAAAGACGGGCTTCAGGCCAGTGTGCCGCACGCCCCATAGGAGCCCAGATGGTCCCTGCTGCCAGGGAAGAGCCGGGTGCAGGCACCATGTCCAGAAAGTGCCCATCAGAATGAAAACACGAAGGCCTTCGTCCCACACTGTCCACTGCCACCACACACACAGTGGGGTTGTCAGTGCACTCCTCACCTGGGATATCCAGGCAGGTAAGGCCCTCTGAGCCCCGAAGCCAATGTTACAGCAGAACTTGGGGGGGGGGGGGACAACAGGCACTGCTGTACGAGCCTCATGTGAAAAATACTCTGAATCAGCATTGGAAGCCTCCAGCGCAAAGGGCACAGTGGAAACCCTGTACCTCTTGTGTGATAGATCTCTTCTTCTAGGAGTCATGAGGAGTAGCAAAACATAATCATCCCCATCATGGTTGTTTTACTTGTGAAAGTCTGCTTCAGAGGTGTTTTGCTTTGGCTTTCTGAGGGTGGTTTTGTTTTTTTTTTTTTTTTTTTTTTTTTTGTCTTTTTGAGACAGGGTCTCACTATGCAGTTCAGGCTGGCCTCGAGCTCACTTTGTAGCTCAGGCTGGTCTCGAACTCACAACAATCCTCCTGTCTCAGCCTCCCGAGTGCTGGGATTACAGGCATGCGCCACCACGCCCGGCTTCTGAGGGTGGTTTTGGAGGCCAGGTGTCAGTTATGTAATCCAACCTGCCTTGAACTGTCTAGGTATCCCAGGCTGCTTTCCAATGCATAGTGATTCTCCTGCCTCAGCCTTCAGAGTGCTGGGATTACAGGCTTACACCACACTCCTGGCTGCACACATGTTTTAATTATCCCAAAATACTATAGTCTCAATTTATAGGTATCCAATTTTAAACATAATTTGGAAGACAACCAGTACCCTAGGTTATAAAACACAAGTCCTTATACGGTGAGTAATCTCCTGACAGTATCACTAGCCTGCAACTGGACCAGAAGTCATTGCCCAAACACAAGGGCCACGTGAAAGGGTCATAGTATCTTATGACCTCAAAAATGAGAGATTTTACAGAAGACTAGCAAGAGGGTTTTCTTTATCCCTGACAGTTAAACCTTAAAGAAACAAGCCTGCACAGAAACCATAAGTAAACAAGGAAAGAAGCATTCACTAAGACCAAGTTAAGTACTTTCAAAGACCAACTAGTCTCCAGGAGGTGCTAGTAACCAAGATGTCCCCACCTATCTGCTGCAGGTGGGGAAGTACCAGCCAGCCCGGTCCTTACAGGCTGCAGGACCGACGACACTGGGCCGCTCCCCACTGATCCTGGCAGAGCTCTCTGTGACAGCAGGCGGTGCTGAGGGGCCCCAGGGCCCACTGCATGCTGCCCTTGGCGTAATGATGAGGACTGGTCAGGCACATTTCCCTCCCTCTGTAGCCCTGAGCCACCTGCAAGAGGGTTCTGGGATGGCCCAGGAATCTGTGCGGCCCCAAGCTTTCCAGGTGTGGGCCGAGTCCAGAGCTAGCTCCCAAGGGGTCAAGGCTTCCAGGCCCACCGGAGTCACTCAGACCCCAAGGACACAGCACCTGTCCTTGGGCTGCATTGTGCAGAGATGCTTATCCCTCATGCTGCCACCTGCCTGGAGAACCATGCTGCCCCTCACACGCGTCCCCAGGGACCCAGGAGCTCCGAGTGCGTGAGGCTCTGTTGATTTTCCCAATCATAGTGAACTCTGGCCTTCGAGCCAGTGTCCTCTCACCTGCTCTGGTTTGGTCTGAGTCCCCAGAGGTGGTCACGGCTTCCTTCCTAAGGTGCTGCTAGTGGGAGGGGTGAGGCTGAGGAGGGGCCAGGTCCAGGAGGTGGCGGTCTCGGTCAGGGGGACCCTTCTGCCCCTGCTCCGCCTGTAGCTCCTGCCTGGCCCACAGCAGCAGGACTCAGGCTTCAGGGACCTGACTTCCCACGGGGCAAGCCAGGACCAGCCTCACCTCATCCTGAGCTGATTTCCAGGAACACAGAGCCACTGCCACACCTTATGAGGCCTTTGGAGGCAGGGGCTGTGCCTTCTACCCTGTCTCCTACCCTTAGCACACACACACACACACACACACGTTGGCACTCTGCACCTGCTCGGTGAAGGGTGGACAGCAGTTTACACTGTTTGTACTTATCAGAGCCAGGAGACTGACTGGACCCACTGCACAGGTCAAGTTCACACTTCAAATAAATAAAAATAAATAAGTAGAAAAGCCTTAGAATTTATGTAGCATTCGGCAATGGCAACAAGGAAAGGTTTATCTTCCAATTAGGCTGTCAGAACAATTTTCAATACAATTAAGGGAAAGGAAAAATGTGAATTTGATCCTTAGTAACTCTCCTAGGGGCCACAGAGATAGCTCAGTGGTCTAAGCACCTGCCTAGGCAAGTGCAAGGACCCAGGTTCGATATGCCATGCTGGCCCTAACCCCTGGTACACTGAGCTGGCCAATAAAATGGGGGATGCTGGCGCAAACCTGTAATCCCAGTGTTGGGGATGCTGAGACAGGAAGAGGATCATTAGGAGTCTGAGCTGCAAAGTGAGAAGCTTGTACCAAATACATTAAAAAAACCCTCTTAGCATCAGCCTCCCCAAAGCAAACACATTTTCAGACTTCGAGGCAAGACACGGGAGCCCCTCCGCCTCAGTTTGGGCTGCCCCAAGCGCTTGTGGCTGATCCTGGAGCGAGGCCCCCCGGGCATGTGCTCACCTTGTATTTGCTTTCTGATCGGGAAGGGGTGGGGAGGTGTCCTTTCCTCTTAAAGGTCATAAAGTGCGTGCACTGGGGACACGGCTTGGTGCTGGGATCAATGCGGCCGAGCTCCGAGAAGTACTTGTACTTGATGGTGTCTTCATGTGTGAGGTGGTAGACTACAGTTGTCTCTTCCAGAAATTCGAAGCACTCGGTGATAGGGCACTGGATTTCTACTTGGCCAAGCTGTACCTAGGAGAAAGAACGACAGGGGGAACAAGACGTTCTTGGGTTATTAAGTGCTGTATGATTTTTTTTTTCTTGCGCATATAGTGTTGTTCATTTCATGACTGCGAATGAACGCAAATCATTTAGACTCCTGCACCAGGCAGCAGCAGAGCAATCAATGTTTCCATGATGACGCAGAGGCCACTGCAGTCTTCCCATTACCCTGGAGACTGCGGGGGGACTTGGTGAAATCCTCAGGGCACAGCTGCCATGCCCCTGTTGGTAACGTCAGGTGAGGCGCCCCACCCTGTGGGCTTGTGGGTTTGCAGTCCTCCCAGGATGTTTCAGCACTAATCTTTGAACACATTTGACTATTTTAAAAGGATAAAGGGGGATCTTATAAAGTACTCACAAACTATGTAGCATTTTACAAACCACTAGTAAAGTATGACTTTTTCATGTAGCCGCCAAGTAGTAGCTCCTAAGTTATCACATCCTTAGAAACAATTTAAAAATTTAAGCCTAACACAGAGGTGTGAAACAAAGCAGGCAAAGTCCTTAAGAGATACGGCAATTCCTGGAATCATTTACAAAATTAATTTATTCAGAGGCCCACAAAGCTAGGTCAGGAAAGAAAAGCAGGCCGGACCAGAGCGCACCCAGCAGCATTTGGTGTGGGATGCTCCGCGGAAAGGCACTAAAGAGGGCAGTACAGCATCCAGCGCGACCGTGGGCACACTTCTCATTACGGAAAACACACAGTGTTGACGAAAGGAAGAGCTAGCCTCGCTAGAAGGGGCGCGCTAGGTGGCCACATCTTTGCGCTGTCTGTCCCGATACAGAAGGACACGTGGAAGCATCCATGGGCCACAATTTTAAGCTAGGATTTTCACCGAGTCACCGACACTCCCCGAGGTCAAGACAGGAGCACCTGAATGAAGGAATCGCACGGCGGGGACCGCAGAGGAAGAGAGCCACGTGGTCAGAGAAGGTGGCACCAGCACTCGGCGGAACTAAAATTAAAAAGCCAACTTGATTCCCAGTAACTTTCAACTTTGAGGTTTACTTGCTACATATTTGAGGAAAATAGTTAAAGTCACAGTCAAAGAATGAGTGGCGTGATGGAATGACACGCTTCAGAATCAAGGGAAAGACGCTGCGGTGGGCGAAGCGTTTCAGTGATCCACGAGAAGCACCAATCGCTACATGATTTTATTGTGTAAAGTGTGATGTGAAGAGGTTTGTTTTTCTCATTGGTTTTTTTTTTTTTTCTCATTGTTTTTTTTTTTCTCATTGTGAGGTTTTTTTTTTTAAAAATTGCCTACTTTTTCTATTTTTTTGAGTCTGTTTACAGATATTGCCAGATTTTATCACACATAACAGTGTTATAGTGATGTTACCTGCAATTATACCTTAAAATAAATTATGTTAAGTTAGAAAGTGATGAGCCATTTCTCTCTGAACGCATCACTGACCAGGCCCTATGAGTCAGGCACCAACCAGGTGAGGCACGGCAGCCCGGAGCAGGGTGAGACGTGGATGTCTGTGTCCTTGTGCATCATGAGGGGACTGACTCCCAGAGTGTACGCAACCCCGGCTGAGCGAATGCAGCCTTGGGACCCTCAGAGGTGAGCAGGAAGATGGAGAAGTGTGCGGATCCGGGAACCGAGCCCTGCAGCTTGTGGCTCCTTTCACGCCCACTCGGCACTGCGTGTCCTCAGTGTTACTACTTTACATCGACTGCCCCCATCTTCCATCTCAAAGCTATACCAAGCTACTGCTCAGATGGAGTTTCCTTGGACAGAGATGCACTCAATCCTGGCTCTGCAACCCTCCCACGACCAGCTCCCTGGGCCTCACTAGCCTTCCTTCCCCCCTCCCACGATGTGGGATGCTGTGCCGAGTCTCATCAGGGGCTGCAGAGTTGCAGATCTCTTGGCTACTCATGATCTACATGCTCAGAGTTAATGCTGGTAATGTAGGTGACAGCTCTGTCGCTCTCATGCTCGTGCTGGGAACACCTGCTCTTCCTGGGCAGTGTCATGCATGCCCTACCCTGACTGTAGCCTCCACTAGGGGGTGTTTTTCAGACTATTTTTCTCCACATCACTACCAAACAAGTAATTTTTTGAGAGCAGAGTGCATTCATGTACTTATGCAACAAGTTTGTGTGCTGTACGAATTCAGAAGAGCACTTTTACCATTTTACTGCCTTGACAGAGAGATTGTCCCATAGCCACGGAGCACCATCACTCTTTGATTTGTAGTGCTTTAACTTTCATGTCCACAAAGCACAAAATGGTCTTCCACAGGTCATCAGTGAGATGTGGTTGCCTGGGTCAGCCACAAGGGTGGACTTCTGGAGAGAGGAGGCCAGGATGCATGGAGGAATGGGGTGAGAAGCAAGCAGCAGCACACAGAGAGGAACATAGGAATTGTGCCAGAGGAAACGCTTCTGCCTAAGTGACAACTTGAGTTAGGAACTGCAGGGCCTGCGCAGGGTACAGAGCTGTGGTCATGTATATAGCAGCCCAGACCGAGCAGCTAGAAGTGAAGGTGGAGCACCAGGTAGGAGACAGGTCCCACGGGCCCGCTGGGCCAGGACAGGAAGCCTAGATCGCACTCTGAGTTCAGCAATAGCCAATAATCAAGTTCAGTTCATCAATAATCAACCGATGTCTGTCGGAGGAGGACTGGTAAGCCCTGATCAGTGAAAGCCATCCAGGCAGCGCACATTGGTGCCTGTCTGTCATTCCAGAGGTCAGAGCACCCAAAGTCCCAAGCCCAATCAGAAAATATCATAACCCAGCAAGACCCTATTTCAAAATTATATGTTCAGAAAGGCTGGGGGCATAGGTTAGTGCAGGCTCCAGGTTCAACCCCTAGCCAGTAAAAAATCATCAAATCAGTTTTTCGAGGAAAATGGACTCAGCTGAAACAAAAGTACAGGCTGCAAAAAGCCACCATCTGGTCCCAAGCTCTTCTCGCTGCCGGCTGTGAGGATGGCTGGCGTGGCCAGGTGAATGACACATGGGTGGTGTGGCACCCATGGGTTTCTGGGAACTGAAAAGACAGTCTATGCTTATGGGATATGGCTTAGATGTACAGCTAGGAGGCTGTCAAGTTAATGAACATGCGCAGCACCTCTCTTAATTTCTCTCTTTTAACAGGAACACAAAGATGTACTCTCTCAGTGACAGTCAACGCTTGCAACAATCCACTACTAGCCACGGGGATCACGGGTTACAAGACATTCCAAGAACTGACTGTGTCTAACTCAGATTGTGCATCCTCTGACCAACATGTCCCTAAGCTTCACGTTGCAGTCCTAAATGCCCTCTCATGACAGCCATCTGTTCCACATCTCCACAAGGCTAGTGTTGTGCAGGTTCCTGCAGAACCAAGGACATGGGATGTGCCTCTCCCATCACTTACCGTGTTCAGCACACACCTCAGCGACTGCAGACATCTCAGAATGACCATGGGAATGCAAACATCTCTTCTGAATATTAATTTTGTTTTCTTTCTATATATTTATTTCTTTTGCCCGGAAAGCCCTTAATAGTGGAATTAGTGGGCCATGTGGTAGTTGCCCTCTGAATCTGCTGAGGAGCGCTACACTGTTCTCCATAATGGCTGTGGTAATCTGCATCCCTACCACCAGTGCCCAAGAGCTCCTTTCACCTGCTTCAAAAACTGTTCAGCTCCTAGAACGCCCTAGCCTCCCTGCTCTTTTCTTGTTAGAACAAATCAGGTTCAGTTAGAAAACAGCACTCCCTTCTCTGCATTTCCCCATCAGCCTTTATCTCTCACCTTTTTGAAAAGAACATTTTAAAGGGTGGGAGGTAACATGCTACTAAAATTTTAACTTTCATTTTCCTGATGATTACATAGGCTAGGTCTTTTTTTCATGTACCTGCTCATCATCTGTCCCTCTTTTTACTCTTTTTCTCTCTTTTTTTAAGTAATTAGTACAGAGTCTACAGGGTCTCATTACATAGATCAAACTCCTGGTGATCCTCCTGTTTTCAGCCTCCCAAGCACTGGGATTATAGGTGTGCGCCACCACACCCAGTCTCAAAGGCCCTCTCAGTGTACCCTGGGGGCGGGGCTGGCACATAATGCCAGGGATCAAGCCCTGGTCCCTGAGTCTGCCTAAGCAGTTTCTTTAGTCCAATGAGTTATCTGGCCAGCCCTGTCCCTCTTCTCTTGAAGGGGAGTTGGCAACAGACCATACAGGAGAAGGTAAAGGCAAGAGCCCGGGGTGGGGGGGCTTTAGATTTTTCTATAGCTTGGTGACCAGTGACTGCTACCTACTGAAAAACTTCTAATAAAACACAGGTCTCATGAATATAATATTTGCTGGAAATTAGGGCCAATTTTTATAGCAATAGGCACAGAGATAATTGATACACAAAAAAAGACAATTCCACAGAGCTCCCACAATATGATGGGTAAGACAGAAAGACTGTGACACAAAGGAAATTAAAACACGAGAGGCGCCTTGATGGAATTTGAAAATGCAGTGATTAAATTGTTCTTTATAGCTTCTTCTTGCAACCTGGGTCATATGGTACTAAATCACTTAATAGTTATCCAGTGTTTTCCAAAAAAACTTTTTACTGGAGAGGATTATAAACATATGCAAAAGGTGGCAGGTTAGTATCACTGACTGCTTAGTACTCACTCTCCTGTTTAAACAACTGTCACCCTCTGGTCAACTTCATGTCCTCTGTGCCCCAACCACAGGGTCCTCTCAGATTATCCTGAAGCAAAAAGCAAATATCATATAATTTCATTCATGAATATTTAGCTGTGAGCCCAAAAGAATAATACTTTTCAAAAAGCATAACCACTTTACCATATATTTCCCCAAATATCAATTGTTTAATGTCTAATTAAAGTCATCTAATGTGTGATTCCTATCGTCAGACCAGCGTCATTTTGCATTTCTATTGTGTTCAATGCTAATGCTGCTATGTGTATCACTGCAAAATATGCTTTCCAATTTTTCTGAAGAAAAACATGTCTGTTCTTGCAGCAAAAAAATCACTGAACTCTAAACCAATCTCCAGGGTGCTAGTAAGCGATATTATCATCCACTTAGCACCTGAGGTGCATGGATAATTTGCCACCTGAGAGAGTTCAACAGTAATTTAGTGACTCAGACAAGGGGCACCTCTGCAGTGGCAGATTCATTAACTAAATCCTCCGGAGAAAAGGACAGTGAGAAGTGGAACCTTGGGCCTCAAAAGCAACGTTGAGTTTATGACTTTGATCATAAGAATTTACAGAGTGCCTTGGTCTCTTGCTCACTTGATTCAAGGGATTTCTGATTTCATCGACTGCTTAGTACATTGTGCGGAATGGAGCATGTGAGTATGGAAGAGGGGAATGCATGCCCCAACAGTGACGGCAGTGGTGAAGCATGCAGAGCACCTGCCCTCTGCAGAGCTTGGTGCCTGCACCTGCACACATTAGTGTTCTTTACCCAGTGAGCGCCACGGCTGCAGGCTCTCCCAAGTTCATTGACTCCTGCACGTTCCGCAGCATGTCTTCACATTTCAGAAACAGAATGATGAGAAACACCAGCCCAGGAGCTCTTGCCATTCCAAATAAGACTGAGCAGGGTGAAAACCACAGGTAGGCACACGAAGTAAGAATAACAAACACCAAAACCAAAGCCATAATAAGTGATGCATGCAAGAGTCACTGTAATAAAGAACAAACTTCACATCCAGGTGTCTCGCTGGTAAATTCCACCAAAGGCGCAAGGATGAAATAAGAACAGTGTCACATAGCTACTACTAGGGAAGAGGCCCTGGATGCTTGGGACCATTTGGCACAGAATGTTACGGTGACTTCCTGCGGGCGAGGCATGGGGTCCCAGAACCCCCTCAAGAGCACGTCCTCATGCCCTAACTTCATCCGCTTATTCCCCGCCTCACCAAAAGCACTGCGGGCTGTGGCCCAACGTAGAGTGCATGCCCAGACATTGACAACACAAACCCAGCTTGCAATACGCGGTTATGGTGGCCTAAGTGGACGAAGCTAATTCTGCACTCAACCTGGGAAAACAAAGTAGTAAGGCTTGTTCTACAAGATGCAGGGCTAAGGGCGAAGCCACAGCAATTACAAGCGTGTGTTGAGCTGGCGAGATAGCCTAGTGGTCTAAAGCACCTGCTTGGGCAAGCACGCAGGCACCATATTGGAGCCTTGGTACCACATCCCATGCCTGCCCCACCCCCAGGTCAGGCTGATCCAGCATCTCCACCCCCAACAAAAAAGAAAAAACTGTGGCACTGGACAATGACAAAGCAGTGCACGTGCAGTGAGGGCAGAGCAAAGTGGCCTATGCAGAACTGGCTGGATCCACAGGACAGGTGGGAAGACATGGGTTTTCAAAACACTATTCTGGGTCATTTATATGTATTAAAGATGAAAGTCGTTTGTTCCTCTGATTGGTTGATTCTCTTGACGATTCTGTTCATAAACTGAACTGGATGAGAATGGAATGAAAGTTCCCCATGAGGTCAACACTGGCCACGGCCACTGAATTTCATTCGGTTCTTGTCTGATTTGGTTGGCAACCAGAACCATGGAAAGAATCAAGTTTGGGAAGCGAGGCACTGCTGCCACTGGCCCCGCCCTTCTGCCTTCCTAGGCAGCGTTCCCAGCTATAGATCCGCTGGTCTCCTCCCACATCCACTTCTTACTCAGTCACTGTGCTGTGATGAGCCTGCGGATGTCGAGCTACTCTGGGGAACTCGCAGATGAACGCATTGCTGCTCTGACGCGGATTCCAGGTTGTTAGGAGGCAGGTGATCACTAACCAGCACACAGTGAGTGCGGGCAGCAGGCACACAGAACTAGTCGTGAACATTCATGGGCCAGGTCATGAAGATGAGAGGGACCTTACGGCCATCTGGTCTTAGAAACATATGGATAATGACGTAAAGACGAAATGTTACACAAGGAAGCATAGTGAAGCTCTATTTACATAGTAAGTGTGTGAAAGCAAACCTCAAAAAAATGAACTGAAAGTGATGAGGGAAGCGCTAAATCTGATTATCTAGATTACAGAATTACTTTTTTTTCTCTTAATTTTTTAAAAAATCTTTTCATTTATTTTTTTAAATTTGGTACAGGGACTTGCTACACAGCTTGGACTCATAGTCATCCTCCTGTCTCCGCCTCCTCGATGGAGGAATTACAGGCATGTGCCACCATACCTGGTTTTGGGGCTGACACAGCATGCGGTACCGGGAATCGAACCCAGGTCCTTGCACTTGTCAGGCAGGTGCTTAGACTGCTGAGCTACTACTTTTTGTTTCTTAATGTTCTTATAGTTTAGAAAAGTACTTGGCATTTATTTGTTTACAGTACTGCACAATGAACCGAAGGCTTTTCCACTAAGCTACTTCCCCGCTCTTTTTAATTCTCTGAGTTAGGAGCTGGCTCACTTGTGAAGTTGTTCAGGCTGGGCTTGACCTTGTGATCCTCCTGCCAGACCATAGTAAATGGCAGACCTAGAACTGACAGCACAGCTAGCAACTGAATGTCTATGGCCCAGAAAACGAGACAGGGCGCTAAGGAGCACGAGGTGGGGGTCTCTGACGGAACCCAGGTCCCTGCCCCGCATGGTTGGTTTCTGGGTGCCCAGTGGCCCCTGTGTGCGCCCTCTGCTGCCCTGTGGCCTGGCTCTGCCCTGACGCCGCAGCACCACGGAAGGCAGCTGCAGCTCATCTGGAGGCCCTGGGTGCAGCCCCGTCTCTGCTGCAGCCCCATCTCCATCTCCTCCGCTGACTCGCAGGAAGCGACGTTCTCTGGGCACGCTGATCCCAAAGCAGGTGCTTAAAAAAACAAGGTAAAAACTTTTCTTCTTCAAAACTGTTTTTAAAAAAGCCAGAGCAATAAAATCACCCACAAGAGTTCATGCTTAAAAACCTGGAGGCAGCCCAAGTTTGACACTTAAACGAAGACCTATTTTATATTTTTACTTACAACCCTTTAAAGTCCTTTGTCCCTCTAGGTCTTGGTCTTTTGAAACTGACAAATACCAGTGTTTTCCTATACATTAACCCACATTAACATGGTGCTTAAACTTAAAATCTGCCCTGTCAATACAGCCTTTTCACACCAAAAACGTCTCTTTGTGCACCATCTACCCACCCCCCACATGGTCTGTTCTTGACCTGGAGATATTAGATTCAATAATGCAAGATATAATTTTCTCCTTCCTCACTTCTACATATTATATCCAGATATAACACACTACTTAGTGTAGAGAGGTCAAATTTTTCTTTATATGTTCTAATAACTGAATGGAAAAAATATCTGAATATGAAAAGAGAAAAGAATGTATTTTTTTTTTTAAACTACGTTCTACTTTGGTGTTGGAATTTTAATACCTTCATTGTAGGGAGGAAACACCAAATCCCTTTAAAACAGGACTAGAATATAGAGACACAACCTTACTGGGAAGCTTGTGATTAGACTGAAAAAAGACTGAGAAGTTCCCTGTGAAAAATACTATTGTTATGCTATGAGTTTATTATGTTGATGGAATTGTTTTATTTTATGTCATTTTTGTAAATTTCAGTAAGGGAGATAGATTTTGGCAGACTGGTTATCCACACCAACACAGACCTACACTCCTAGCCCCAGAAAGTGCTGATTCTGGCCCTTCTTTCTATTGCTGAGCTGTCTACTGCCACGTGTCCACTAGGGCTCTGGAGCAAAGGCTTGAGTGGCGACCCTGCCAGAAGCCCGCCATGGTCACCACGAACAGGACAGCAGTGATGAGGGTGGCAGCTGGCACTACTGACTGCGCTGCCTGTGCCAGGCTCGATTCTCAGCACTTTCCACCCACAGCATCATGAGACCGATAAACACTCCACCTGAGCACCAAGCACGGAATAAGGTCATACAGAAAATGTACCGAAGCTGTATTTCAAAACAGAGGACTGCCAGGGCCTGGCCACTGTGATGGAACCGATGCCAAGGCAAAATTAGCCTCCTGGAACAAGAAAGCGCAGCCTGTGCCCTTCTGTGCATGACACCTTGCTGAGCACAGCCTTCGTGTCCCTCAGTCCTGGAGGTAAGACCATGGTCATTGGGCAGCCGCTCTGTGGAACCTTCCAGGTCAGCGCTCATTGCCCATGCACCTCTCCTCGGGCCTTCCCCACGCTCCTTCCCCCAGTGGTATGTGCACTATCCGCAATCTCACCCCCTACTTGGCACAGTCCAATTTGGGGTGCTCAGCTGGGAGAACCTTCAGCTTCTGTCCCCACTCATATCTGACTGTCGACATTGCTGCCATCCCCTAAAGCAGGACTCCCCAAGATGTCCAGAATGACCGTTTCCAGGCTCCCTACGGGGCTTTCACATCTTTCTATAGCCTGGAGCACTCATGCACGTAAACAGGCTCAGGGCTCTCATCACAAAAGCAACATGAACCACCACGCTATACTATCTACGTGCCTCGGTTCTCTCTTATCCTTTCTTCTTCAATCCACCTAACTGGAAGAATTAAAAATACTGCCATCTCTACGTCCACACTTAGAAACCCGCTGCTGTATCTCATCTCATTCATGCTGTCACCCTCCAATTCTGACAACTTTCTGGTCAGTAAAGCCCTTTTGAATTCCTCCTGTGTCTTTGCACACAGTACACTGGCCCCAGGGTACCATATTCTCTGGATCTTTCTATCAACTGTGCACTTTTCTGTGTCCATCTCCCCAGGCGTCTGAGTCCCTGTTCACCATGAACTGTCCTGTCTGAGCACCCCTCTCCCAGCCCCTCTCACAGTTTCAATTCTATACATCCACTGAAAGCCTCCACAGTGAGCAGAGGCCAGAGCTCCAGATGAGCTTTCGGAAGCTGTGTGTTAATTCTCTTCTTGAAATCTACAAGAAAAGGCCTCAAACTCAGTGGTCTAAAGCCAATCTCATCACCTCCCTGTGTCCCTGGGACTGCCACTGCCATTCATGCTCTAAATTATCAGAGCCTCACACAGAAACCAGACACAAAATCTTCCCTCATGCCTTCTCTTTCCCGGGTTCAGGGCTCTGGACACCCTTCCTTCTACCTGGGCTGTCCCTGCATACACTTGCCTTTCCAAAATCGTCTATGTCTTAGCTTAGAAATGGGATCTCTTGGAAGACTTTCAGCACCTCCGAAGGACACCGTTTCAGCAAACGATGCTTACTCATGTAATACACCTCAAAGACCCATTTACATATTTTGATCTCTACAACCATTCAATCTGGGTTCTAGATTACTCATTTTGTTTTGTCTCAAATGTACTCTCCTTAAATGTATTGTCCCTAAATGTACTCATGTATTGATGCTGAAGACAGAATAGAGATTTGCGAATCTTCAAGCGTACAATTCATGGTCACTAAGTGCAGCCACCAGGATGTGCCCCAGAACTTCTGGGCTGCTCCTACTTGGGCTGATGTCTCCCCATCACCCTTCCCCAGGGCCCGGAAGCCACATTCTACTGTCTGCTATGCAAGTGGCCCTGTGGTACTTCTCTTTCTATGCTTAGCCCACTACACGTATCACAATGTCCCCATGGTGTGGACAATAAAAGAATCCCAGTCTTTGGTGAGGCTGTTTCATGTGTCCATAATGTTTCTTGCTTATTCACCCCCGAGTGTTCCTATACCTTAGTCCCTGGGAGCAACACCACTGTAGATACACGAACCTCTTCAACACAGTGACCTCCTCCTTCTAAGTGCACTTGAAGCAGTGGGACTGCTGAGGTCTGTGGCACTTTTGCTTTTGACATCCTGGGGATGTGCCAACGTATATTCCTACCAACAGAGGGCATGGGCTCCCTTTTCTCTGGGTATCTATCTCTCCATGTCTTATCAAGATGGGTCTCTTGCTGAAATAACCAATCCCCTTGTGTACAAGATGAAGGCATCCAAGTAGTACATCGAAGACCCAGCTCATGACCTGCCACCTTCTGGGCTCCTGATTTTATGGACTTCAGTACATAACACATCTTACTTTCTTGCTTCCAGGCTCTGGACACCCTTCTTTCTACCTGGGCCATCCTTCCTCCCCTGCCACATTGTCCTTTCTGAAATCCTCCAGGTCTTAGCTTAGAAGTAAGATCTCCTGGGAGACTTTCAGCATCTCCACAGGGCACCCTGCAAGCAAACAACACCTACTCATGTAATTTTATTTATCCTACTCTAGAAAAAACTGCTGATTTCCTCTACACTCTGGAACTCCTGGAGGGCAGGAGCCATGCCTCACCATCCTTGCTTCTGTACCACATTGTTCTACACCTCAGAAACCTGCTCAAAAATGTTCAGTGAAATCCCAAACAAAGTTGGTCACAGTGGGGTGCAGCTTTCCAGGTGACAGTCAGGTGACAGCAGGTGTTCAGTCCCAGGGACTCAGGCCCAGAAAGAAAGAGAGATACAGGGCACAGGGAACCAGATCTAACCCTAAAGATAGGGAAGGAAGGTGCTTTCATCCCTTTCTTTGGTCTAGAGTGTGCCATGGCCCCAGAAGTGCAACAGTTGGTGTCTGATTCTAGACTACTCTCGGGGCTCTGGAGAGAGGGGTGACCAGCAGCAATCTTGGTCAGCATTCTAAAAAGACCAAGATGGGCAGTGTTGGGACAGAGACCTCACTGGACTGGATGTCTGGCCTCTGGGAGGGAAAGCTACACCTGGGTTTCTCTGGCCTCAGGGCAGCTAAGGGAAGGGGAGGGCAGAGCAGGATGGGAAGCACCTCTGACCCCTGCGATCTCGGCCCTCTTCTCTGTCTGTCCTGCCTTTTCCAGCTCCCACCAAGTGTTCCCAGGTGACTGAAAAGAAACTGCACTGGCAGGTGTAAAATTTTATTAATGCCCTAGCTGCCAAGCATTTACTGACTAAAACTTGAGTGCACATGTTACATGTATTTTATATGATGTGGAATAATCTCGTCATTCAATGATGCAAGAAAAACTGCCCCCAAAACCAAAAGCCATGGCTTGATTTTACAAAGGACATTTGCAAACCAGAAAAGGGGGATCATTCTGCACGTTATTGTCCAAGTGCTGCCATTATGAATTCCTCCACACACTGCGTCATGGGGCGCGCTGTACTCATTCTGTACACGTGCTGCATTCCTGGGGCCTCTCGCCCTTCCACAAAACACCATGCAGGCCCTTTTCAGGTTGTTACCTGTTTAACCAAGGATTCCGGACACCATATACACATCAGAGCACAAGGGTACCATGATTAACTTATACATACACACTACTATTTCACGCTATTTTAAAACACACAGGATGAATAAGTTGGGGCAAAAAGCTTTTTCTGTATTTCAGATATTTCCTTAGGACAGAGTCCTAGAACTGGAATTATCATGTCAAAGCATGTAATTAATATAAAACTCTGAACACATACTTCCAAATTGCTTTCCAAAAGCCATATCTACTTAGCCCATCATGGTAACCGTTTATTCACATCATGGTTTGAGGAGGGTTACTATTAAAATATGCATAAAACAAAAACAATACCAAAAATCCTTCACAGCTTATGCTTTTCATCCAGCAAGCAAAAATGGCAATCATATTTTTTTTAATGCATATGTATTCTACCAGTTGTAAATTGTAACACAGATCAACATACTTCCTTGTTGTTTTCCTTTTTTCTGGATTTTCTTCCTATGGGCTGACCTCTGATAGTCTAACATCCACTGCACAGTGTTCACGGAGGTTATATAATTTTCTGCGATGTAAAAATAGCTTCCAGAGCGAGGAGCCAGCCAGCCAGCCTCTCTCCAGGATCCCAGCCACACAGGTGTTTGGGTGGCAGCCTTGCTGCAGCCATCACCACCAGAAAGCAAAGCAGTTAAAAAAAATGCAGCCAGCTCTCTCATCCCCACTCCACAGCTATGCGAAGGTCCAGGCCCTCTGGACGCCCAGGCTCAAGCCCTCCACTTGGGGAAGGCCCACGTGGCCAGCGCGCACAAACAGGGTCCCGGGTGCCAGGCCCGCTGCACCCTGCACGCCTGCCCCGGGAGCCTCAGCTCTGCAGTGCATGCTAACTACACAGGCCCATCCCTCGTCCTCTCCCTGCCTCATGCTCTTCTCAGCAGTGCTACCACACTGCCTCACGCTGGTGGCACTGGAGGCACCAGGATGCAGACACTCAGCACTGAGCAGTTTCCAATCTGTAAAACCAGGGCAGCCATCCACCCCAGCCAGAGTGTCTTCATGGGACCAGTAGGCGTCTGTCACTGTGAAAAAACCCCGGGGCAGAGGGAAGCCTACACAGGACAGTGGGTGGCAGGGGTCGTCCCGGGCCTCCATGGCCACCCTAACTGCACCAGGTCTGCTGTCCACGCCGCAGCACCGTGCGACTGCAATGCAGCAGGCGAAAGTGCTGGGCCATTACTTTGATGGAGCTTGTTTTAGCATAAGTTTTTTTTTTTTAAATAAGAAAAGAGATGAATTTCAAAGAGCTTTTCAACGGTGATTTTTCAATGGTGTACAAGATACTACAACTGGAAACTTAGGGAGATTTTGACTTCAATGTCTTAAAAATGGTTTGATCACGTTTCAGAACATTTGTCTACAACCCACACTGCAGGAAACATACTGAGTGCATTCTAGTCTACACTCTTCTGCGAAGTAAAAATCTTTACCAAGTCTTTGTATTTAGTGAAGAATTCACTAAAGCACTTGAGGAAAAACAAAACAAATGTATACTTTGCCATAATCTAGCAAATTAGCGATTCCAGCTCTGTATTTAGAGATTTCATTCCTCACTCACCCAAAATTTACTGTAAAAAACAGAAGTATTGTTTTATGTAATAACAGTATCATCTCACCAGGAAATGAAGCACAGATAGAATATTTTTACCTAATATGAATGCCACATTGCTATCGCCCCAGTTGACCTGGATGCGTTCTGCGCAGCTGATTAAAAATGTTACCACCCAATCAAGGATCACACAATCCATTTTGTTATCACTTCTTAATACAATAATTTGTTTTTAAGAATTTGAAAAATCTAGGCCAGCTGCTGTGTAGAATCCTTACTATTTGGATTGCTCGATTATTTCCCTGTAATACATTTCCAACTGAAGATTTTTCACGCTGTGTCCCTTGCACAGGCCAGACAAGGACACACAGGGTCTCAGTTTACCCTGTGACCACGCATATCTGCAGGCAATATGACACAGGCCCTCAGCCTGCTCGCTCTACCAGCAAGCCATGCTTGGAATACCTGACCTGGAACCAGGGCTAGCCCTTGGCTGGCCCCCTGACTGCACTGTGTCCCCAGTACCACTTTCCTCAGTGACATCACCGAGCGTGATGGGTCACCGAGGGTCCTTTGGGTCCCTACGGAAGGACGACAACAGGGTGATGTTTCTGGTTCCAGCTTCTTTTGTATTCATTAACTGGCATTCCTTTGGATGGGAGAGTATTTAGGATACTTTTTTGGATGAGAGTACTCCTGCTATGCTGGGGGATTCTTTATGTCATCACCACAGATTCAGATTCAGGACTGCCTTTTTTGTTTGGTGCATAACCATCTTCCAGCCTGCCCCACCTCCACATGGTGGACAGCCTGCTAGCACCTTCCGGGTTAGCTCCTTTGGGCGGCTGTGCATCGGCCTCTCATGCTTCCTGGAGATACAGCCCCAGTCAGCAACTGCATAGAGCCCAGTTTCTTTTAGTGAAGAACTGAGAAAAGCACTTACTTCTACTGCAGTATTGCTAGTTCTGGGCAGGCATGTCTAATCTTTGGCCCATCTTTTTATTATTATTATTTTTTGCCCCGGTATTTTTGAGAGAAGAGGAATTTTTCTTTCTTCTTTTTGCAATTAAATCTCTCTTTTTAAATTAATTTTATTGAGAAACAAATAGCAATGAGACAGTTTCAAAACAGGTTAGCAGGACAGTTACAATAATTAATATATTGCAGATTGTCATCTTTGTAGTAGTTACTCACAGTACAAGATGCACACATGGTATCTTCTCCAAACACTATTAGTACACATCTTTCATTTCACTGAATTAAGAAAAAGTAGCTGTATATCTATCCTATTTCGTATATATAGAATAGGATAGTGTGTGTGTGTATATATATATATATATATGCATATATATGTATATATATATACAAAATGGTCCTTCATTTATATCCCTCTTTTTTCTTTTTTTAGTTTGGTCAGGGATGGGTGTTTAAATTGCCATTTAAATATTGCAGGTGTGAATTCAGCAAAATAAGCCAATATGGTCCAGTAGGCCATGACAGTAGTGGGTTATTCATAGGACTGACAATGTCAGAAGATGTTGACTTGAGCCTTTTATAGCTCAGCATATTAATATAACTTTACTTTTTATACCTTGTTTTTATAGTTTTCTGCTGGATGGTTAAGACCAAGATAAAGCAAGACCTATATAACAAGAAATGTAACTTCTGTATTTGACAAGGTCAGTCAAGTCCTCTCAGAGTTTATCCTGTAACCCTGTACCTCACTCTGTAGATCCTTTGTCGGTGTCAGCCATGTGGATGAGTCATGGCCATAGCTTGACCAGTTTGCTCTCTGTGAAAGCCTGAGAGAAAGTTTTCTCTCTAGGTGAGGAATTTTCTTGACTTACATATTGTAGGTAATATATATGTATGTAACAAAACTTCCTTTTCAAAAATACCTTTTATTATAAAGGACAAAAAATGGTGGGTTATGGCTGCGACACAAGTGCGAGCCACTCTAAGCCCAGAGGCGTTTCCTATTTGCCCACCTGCCCGCAGGCCTATCTATGCATGCATCTGTTCCAGCCTGGGCTTTGCTGTGTGACCCAGAGCTGCATGCAGTTGTGGGGTGGCTGGATCTGGAGTGTGTGACTGATTCATGGTCCAGTGCTGGGATTACCAGCGTGAGTGCTACACCCGCCCTGGGCCGGGGGCCTCCACAGAACATACGGGACAGAAAGTCTTCCCTTGTGCTCTGCCCTCCGCACTTGCTGCGTCTGCTGTCTTCTGCCTCCATGCACTGCTGCCCCCGGCCATGTGCTGCTCCACATCAGAGCCAGCTGAGTGCAGCCTGAAACCTCACAGACCGAGCTAAGTAAGCCTTTCCTTCCTTCATTCTGGGCATCAGGTGTTTCGTCTCAGCAACGAGAGACAAGCAGCCAAGACAGCAACCATTCATCTTTCTTCTCCCTCTTACTTGCAATCGAAATTTCACGCCGATGCCCAGTCTAGCACAGGACAGCAGCTGCTCGCCTTTCCTTTCCTTGTCTAGCACTTCTCCCACAGTGAGGAAGCCGCATGAGCATATTATGTACTCTCTCTGCCCAAACACGAAGGTTTCCCCATTACCACACCAGTCAGAGAACAAGAATGAAAATGTGTCTGAAATGCTTTCTCTCCTCACCACACACCTTAAGAAGAAAGAGTGCAGTCAGAGTGCTGTAAGTACAAGCTGTCTGAAGTAATTCTCTGGGATTAGGCAACCAGCTTGAGAAACCGTTTACTACTTTTATTTATGGTCTTATTCTACTTTCAAGCCTGCTTTTAAACTTTTTTCATTTAATTTTATTTTAGACAACACATTACTGCTGCCGAAAGGAGGGCAGATCATCTGCCCACTCCCGGATGTGCTGCGCTCTGCGCCACGGTGAGTGCTCAGGGGCGGATTCTGACCCTCGCCTTCTCTGTGCACTGAATTTAAACCCTGGTTGACAACATCCAGTTCTCCGTATCAACAAATGCAAGGTGTGGTAAGAGATTTCCTAATGGAACAGAACATCGTGTTCTGCGGCGCGCAGTGCTCACTGCACACCTGTGGTCCCCACCCATGAACACCGGCACCGTGCAGTGTCCCCAACCACAGGGGGTGGCTGGCACAGGAGAACAGAGACTGTGAAAAGCTACCCTGGAATGTACTCTAACAGTACCTGCCGTGTAGGCCGGCATATGCTAGAGGCATGTTACAGCACTGTGCTGTACTGCGCTATACCCAAGAACAGCCTACTTTCAAGGAGAAAACTTAAAATGAAGAACTGTATTAAATATAGCTCTGACTAGCCTTAAAAGTAACATTATTTTTGGTAATATGACCTCTGACTGAAACTTCATGAAATAGACAAAGTCACTACTTATTGCAAAGGTCATAAAGGCAATATGCTATGCAGATGTAACAAAGATAATGGATTAAAGAATGAAATGTTAGCCAGGCACGGTGGTACACATGTCTAATACCAGCGCTCAGGAGGCTGAGGCAGGACCACTGCAGTGAGCTTAGGGCAAGCCTGAACTATATAGAGAAACCCTTCCTCAAAAAAGACAAAACAAAGTTGAATACCTGTGTCACAAAATATTAAAATAACATTAATAACCCCGACACAGATTGACACGCTCCAGACTCCAGCTCTAGAGCTTCGTGTGCATTTTGTTTTCTCTTCATCATATTCACTGGAAGTTATTTTGTTATAATTATTATAATGATTTCTCTTCTGCAAGTGAAGAAGTCATCACTTTTCACAGGCACGGATCTTCCCCAGAAGCCACAGTGCAGTATGATCACGTCCAGAACGCTAGGAATTTACAAGCAGGCAGGTCACCTGTGTGTGACTTTATCTTCACCAACATTACAAATGCCCACTATTTTTTAAAGTCAAAATAATCTTTAACAGGCAGATAATAAAAGCAGAGGTCCACGTCTATTCCTTGCAGGCAGAGGGTTTTCAGTGCTCAGCCGCTGTTAGGAGCCCATCCCCATGCTCGTCCATACGGCGGCTTCTATACTAGGCACTCAGCTGCGGTTGCCTGTGACGGGGAATTCGAAGTCAGTATGCTCATTTATCTCTCACCCTTTTACCTCCATCCATCTTTCCAAAAGTTGTGCTACATTTTTTGTCAGTAATCCACAGCCAGATTATGACTAAACAAGCAGTATTTACTACTCACACTCACACACCAAGATGGCATTTCATCATTTCTATTGCCATGGGCAGACTGTCTCAGACTTCCATTTTTCCTTGTTTTTTTCATTTTGTTTTTTGTTGTTGTTGTTGTTAGCTTTTTATATGCTAATGCCAATGCCGCTTGGGCTTCTCCGACAGCATCATAAACTACACTGAATTTTTTTCTAAAAAATTAGGGGACATAGTCTATCCAGTTCAACTTTCTCTTGCTGGAAGCATCTTGCCCACAACCTTCTATCTGTTGAGGCCGGTACTGGTCCTGGTGAGCTCTGTCCCACTCCGTAGTGGGCCCTGCACTGCCAGTGCTCTTGCTGGATGCCCTCTTTCTTGGGAGAAGATCCCTGAAGAGGCAGCACTAGACCCACATGTGACTGAGACTGTCACAAGGGCACCAAAGCTAGTCTAATAGGATGGCACACAGCCGTGACCAGATGGCATGCTGGCCTTTTCCTGGCAATCACCAAGTATAAAGGCCCTGAGGTCTTGTCATTGGGGCTATACTTTCTCTACGAGGAGCTCCATGCTTTGTGCTTGCCATGCATCAGACAGAGTTAGAATATGTGGTCAAAGAAGCTGTGAATTTACGCTGGGTCCCTGTTTTCATCCCACACCTCGTCCAAACATCCCTGAACCTCAGCCTGCCTGCAAGACCTCTGCCTTCACCACCCTGGAAAAGATGAGGTCAGCTGTTTGTGTGTGGTCAGTGGGGAGAGGGAAGGGGGGCGTTGTTCTTCTTTATTCATGTTTTCTCTAATCCTACCACTTTCACCCCACAGCACATCTTCTAAACATTCTGGCGCTACCCATACCAGGACCTCCCAGATTCTGCGATGTGTGCACTGGCACCTCTATTCCTGGTGTCCTTTCTTCCATCAGCTAAGTTTTGGTAAGCTCTGGTAAGTCAGTCCTTTCTCCATCCACTTCTTTCCTACACATCAGCTTGGATTTCTGTTCCAGTAGTCTTCCCCTTCATTCCCACCAACCTTGGGAGTTAATGATCCATTTTCACTCATGCTAATATATTTGCGAAGCCTTCAACAAAAACAAGGTGTTACGGTTTCCATGAAAATCCTAATTCTCAAGATTTGTCCCTGAAACAATGCAATGAGCTCATTCTGTTGTACTGAATTGATGTACGAATTAAACCACACTCTGAAACTACACTAAATGACTCTACTTTTTTACCTAATACCAGTGCCCCCTGGATTTCCATAAAATCACCTGATTTCATAAAAATAAAGATAATTAAACTTTCCTCACATGTAAGATGGGAGTCTTGGCAAAAGAGATTATTTAAAATGCTGTACAAAGTGCAAAGTTGAAGCAGAAGCATTTAGTGCTTCTATGCTGACTTTAATCTGAAGCCTGTGTGCCAGGTCTTTATAAATAAAATAATAGTGATCTCCACATTATCTTCAAACTTGCACAGCAGGCATTACAAGCGCCTAGTAACTGTACTTTCAATGACTCTCAGTTGATTATGTGCTACTAACCAAAAACATTTTAAATGCACAGAAAAAATCTAATCAATGGGGATGTATAGTAACATTTTTTTTTTTTTTTTTTTTTTTGCAGAACCAAGGGTTGCACTCAGGCTTTTGCACTTGCCAGGCAAGCACTTATTCTACTGAGCCATCTCCCCAGCCTCAAGTAACATCTATTGTTAAATAAATACATGCTAAACTCCACCATAAAGGGACAAAACACTCTCTGTATCACTGGCTGTGTAGCTTCCATTCCATTTTCATGTTTTGCTGCTAATCATGTTAGACCATTTATAATATGTCTGTACCAAAGTGACTACTGAATGCAATTTGAATAGGAAGATTAAAGGGAAAACATGGCTCACATGCTAGAAATACGTATCTAGTTAAGATTTAGTAACTTCCCAAAAGCTAATGATATTTGAATAGACATAGAACAATTAAGGAAAGAATTAAGACTGTCTTAATCCTAGGATTATATACCCAAGGGCTCAACTTAAACACCTATGTAACACATGACCCAAACATCCAATGGAGAAAAAGTACATGTGCTTCTCATGATAGTTGCTTATGTACAAGCATTTCCCCCAACATGGCTTTCCTTTGGTATTTTATGCACTCACACAGTACTTGTGTTCTACAACTAGTTTATGATTCCAAGGTCAACCTTAGGGCGGCCTATGATGACATAGGGCAAGTGAACACCTGCCTGTAAGGCCATCAAAGCCTAACACTGCTGACTTAAAAATCGACTCAAGACAACACCAGTTGATTAATCCCCATGTTTCATCATTTCATTGTCTCCTGGCGCAAAAGCAAATGGACTCAATGTTGCTATTTTTCTATAAAGAGAAAAACACAACTCAGTAGGAAAGGGAAAAACATAGTTTTCTTCCCACCATGGTAAGAAAACTGTATGTTTTCTTCCTGCCATGGTAAGAAAACTTCATATAAAGCACACTCAGCATGTGAAAGGCACAGTTGCCAAGGGTGGGGCACAAAGCAATTTTGCATGCAGTGTGTCAGGCTTTTCACGTTAGCCTGGCTCACAGCGAAGATTTCTTACAGCAGAAGGGAAAGTAAGGGAAGGGAAGCTTCCTGATGACCAGAGGAAGCCAGGCTTGGGTTTCTGGAGCCACCTCTCAGGGGAACCCACAAAGGGCCACAATCCTCAGCAGAACCCCAGGGAGACGCTGCCCCCCCCCCCGGGAAATGGGTCCATGGTGTTCACTCTGCCAAGCAAGCACTCTGCCAAGCAAGTGCCCAGACTCAAAAGAAGGCGCTTGCAGCATAAACTTCACTGTATGCGCAGCTCCTGAGTTGCAGTGTCACCATCATTCAGGGAGAGTTTGCATCAGTGTGAGACACTGCTGCTCTACCCTGTTCCCATGCCAACTGTGGGCCAGCGTGGCCAGAGGCTTTCTAAGGATGGTAGCCTGGCCCTGGCGACTGTTTCCTGCAGCGTCCACTTAAAAGAGCACCAATGACGAAAGAAATCCATTTTGTAACCCACCAAGGAATCAAAATTCAATCCGAAGACACAGGTGGGTGTCTCTCCCCACCTTTCAGTTCAGCAGCTCCTTCCAGCCTCTTCTCACCCCTCCTCCCAGCAGTGCTGTCCACGTCACTACTGGTCGACCTCCTTCTACAGCCACGTGAAATACACATTAATTCACATACATAATCAACATACACTGTTCTGTATTGTGCTTTTAGACTCGGCATGTTTTGAAACTTATGGTAGGAGACAAAGATTGCATTTTATAGTTGAAATGCTGCATTATATTTTATCCTATTCTATATTTTGTTAATCTATTCTCTGTAGGGAAGTAGACTTTGAGATTGTTTCTAAACATCAGTTCTCAGTAGTACGGCCAGGAGTATCCCATGTCCCTGTGTATATTACATACATTCATAAACGAGTATCTCCAAAAGTAAAGTGGTTGCATTTGGTGGGAATCATGTGTCTTATTTTCCTTCAGAGTGTGTAAAACTCTGGAAAGTACAGAAAATAGAACTACATATAATAATGTTCATATTTATAACTGCTCTATAATAGAGCATTTTAACGAACTCTATAATTATAATGTATATATAAACTGAAGGAAAACATGGACCACAGCATACATATACTAGCCATAGCTTGCATCTATGACAACCGCTTTCCTTTCAGAAAAGATCTGAAAGCGCCCGCACAAGTGAGTGCTTCCCTCTGACTAATTCAACACATCCCAGAAATGACAGAGATTTACAGAATTATGTGCACCACAGCTCTCTTGGGAAATACTAAGGAAAAAGGAAATACTAATTTCTTTTTAAAAATCATGTCAGGTAGACTATTCTACTTGAAAAATGTTTATTTTGTTATGCTAAACAGGACAGTACTAAATAATACTATGTATTTTTGGATTGTATGTTCATTATTTTAGCTATTTGGATATATCGAAAATGACCCAATTCCTTCTTATTCTTTCATAGTTTCCTACTGCTTCCATTTAAGGTTATTTTTTCCCTGAATGACTAGATATCACACTACCCTTCACTGCTTTCATTTAATGTAGGCCTTTACCTGATTTAATACATACTTGTTCACTCTTTCCTTTGAAGTGGATTTTGATTTTTTAAAAAGGCAATTGGCCGGCACCTCTTGTTGTAACCCCCTTCAACTTACAAATGAAGACAAAAGAGAAAGTCAAGAACGCAGCACCAAAAGCTGGAAGAATTGTGATTCTTCAATTAATGGAGACTTTCCCCAAGCCCATCACACCCTGGCTCTTGGTGAGAATGCTGCGGATCTATTTTACCGAAAGACACGTCTATGCTAAGCAGTATAGGCTTTCAGAGCAAGGCGCAGGGGAATATTTCACTAAGGCTGAAATACGGGTTAAGAAACTGAAAATCGTAAAAGGGGATAAATACACCCGACGCATCAGCATTAGGCCGGCCTGGGCCTAAAATCCCAGCTCCACACTTACTTGGGTTCAGAATGTAACCCTTCAGCCTGGGTTTCTGTTCCTTATAGATAAGCATAATAATACCGAGGACAGCAGGAGATAGAGACACCTCACTCACAGCAGGCCTTAAGTAAATGGCAGCCCACAGGCGTCACCAGGGGTTGGCAGCCCAATTACATGCAGTCTGCTGAGTAGCCTGGTTTTCTCCAGCCCCTGAAGATTAGCCCAACAACCCTCAGAGGATAACAGTCCTCTCTGGCGTTCCTCTTGCACCCCTGCCTCACTTCTGAAAATTTTAATTTCCCACCCCACTCCTCTGCTGCCTTCAAGGTCACTGTCTTCCAAAGTAATTTCCAAATCTGAAGACTCCTGCTACTGGGTCCACCACGCCAACCAATGGCTTACTGCAGAGGTGGCAAAGCTTAAGAGCATTCAACAACACGGCCCACACACGCACCAGGGTTCACCCCTGCTTAGGTCTGGGTGTGCCTGTCCAGACTGTAACTGACTTTCATGCTTGGCTTTTCTGAGGTTCATCTTAGTGCAAGGCTTGAGGCAAGCAACAGTCTTAAGAGCTATGACAGATGGGGAAGGCTGGGCTTTGGGACTGGCAGATTTGACACTACAGTGGCATCTCTAATCTGTTACACACAGGTACAATGGTGCCAGGGAAAACACCACAGTCACGTCAAACCCAGAGTGCCCAGCCCAGCCCAAGAAGTACAGGGCTGCATAGGAGCAAAGAGGCATAAGTACCCTTTCTGGAAGTTTTGTTGATATCTTTAAGTGGCCAAGTCCTCAGAGCCAGCATACATTAAACAAAAGCAGTTATTTTTGTTTCCCTTAAATTCTCAAAGGTCAAGTGTATTTTTATGCAACAACAATTTTTATTGAATAATATAAACCTGATTGAAGTACTTCTGAATAAGGCTTCCTAGAGAGTCTATGTGAAATGGTTTACATCAGAAGGATAGAAATTGATGCTGGCATGCGATTTGTGAAACCCATTCTCCCTTGAGCTACTTCATGAACTGCTTATTTGGAAGACGAAATACTGCAGGTATCTCGTGTGTTATACCTTATACCTTCCTAATTAAGTCAGCACATGTGTTCTGCCCCATTAGCACCAAACAATGCGAAGGCTGAGCCGAAGCTAAAGTTGAATGCACTGAACCACAGTAGAGCCAAGAATAAAATAAGCCAAAGCCCAGCAAATCTTTGCGTTCTGGGAGTTGCTATGTTTAAAAGAAATAATTTCTAGTCAAAGTAAATGGAGTTTACCTCTCACTTAATAATACTGTCCTTATTCCTGTAGGGCAAGTAAATACTCTAGGAAGAAGGCAAGAAAATGCTGCTCATGTCACCAAACTGTTTGCTGTAGCCAGTCTAAGATAACTGCCACCACATGGATAGCTAACCCGTTTAGAAGGTTCTGTAATATATCATGGGTGAGGTCTACTGAAAATTCTTCCAGGACTGTTTCTCCCAGCGCATGCACCCATGTGCAGAAGAGACGCAGCCTGCCGCAGCTTGCCTCTGGTAACATTTAGGAAGCCCATGCCTTGGTGTTTAGCCTGTCATTCGGGGGAAATGCACAATGGAAAGAAAAGAAATAGAAATAAAAGAGAAAGATGAGGGAAGCATGAGAGAGGGAGGGAGGAACGCAAAGCAGATCTGTGGCTATGATGCCAGCCGGGTAGTGAGCTGTTACACGTATACCTTCACGGCAAATGCTCACCCGCCCTCTCTCTCCTCTCTCCTTTCCCTTCTCCCCTCTCTCCTCTTCCCTCTCTCTCCCCTGTCCCCTGTCCCATCCCAGGTCCCCTCTCCTCCCTTCTCCCTCCTCCAAAACCCAACCACAGCTCCTGCGGGCTCTGTGCACACAAGCGCTGTGGACTGCAGGTGTTTAGAGAGGTTCCGAGGGCTCCTGCCATGCCACCAGCGCGCTCCTGCGGCACAGCCCGCCTCTCCTGTCCTTCCAGAAGCAGGCTGACAGGTATCAGGGGAAGAGAGCTAGTCACATGCAACAGCCTGCTGCTGCAGCGTGGAGCTACCTGGGTACCAGCAGCCGTCTCCTGAGTACAAGCAGAGAAAACTGTGCAAAGCCATAGCAGAACTCCTTCCACACATGGAACTCCTGACACCTGTGCTCACAGACGCACACTCTGTTCATTCACTTGTTCTCTGGGAACCAGCGATATAAAATTACAAGTAATAAGCTGTATAGACATAAGGTATCATTTTCCACCTCAAAGTGCGGGGAAAGGAGTGACAACACTTAGTGCCCATGTCAGTTAGGAGCAACTAATGGTCTTGTGTGTTGCTAGTGGTACCGCAAATTACAAACCTTTTAGGGAAATCCTTTGGTGACTTCTACTTAATACTATGGATTGAACTGAAAAACAGTCCACTAGCCTCAAACTCCTTCAAGTACTAAATACAACAAAACATTTGTGCTATTTAACTAAGCTGGAGCTACAAAATGACATCTCTAGGATTAAAAAGCAACCAAACAAAAACCCAAGGTGGCCCCAAAGCAGGGCCTGACCCATACCACAGCTATGGGCAACCAGAGGACGAGAGTGAGGAGGTTTTTCCTTGAGTTAAACACCAAAGCTACTATGTGCTCTCTCTCTGCTGAAGTAAAGATCCTCTAAGTATCAGTTAGTGCTCCTGACCACAAGAAGACACCTGAGCTGGCTTCACAGGCCACTGTCACAGGGCTCAGTCCGTGGCTGGCTGGCTGGCTGTGGTGCTGCCACAGTCCTGATGGAAGGGGCAGGCAGGCAGGGGCCACCTACTCACTCTGGGGCAGCCTGGAGGAGAAAAGAAGCAGGCCAGAGCCAGCCTCCCAGGAATGCCTCCAGAGCACCCTGTGATCTAATTCCTTCCTCCTGGCCCTGCCTTCAGAGGCTTCCCAGCCACTGAAGAGCACCAAGACAAACACCTGGCCTTGGAGTGACATCTGAGGTCCACAGAATGGCACCCATTGGTCCCAGAGGCTCCTACTCAATCCTGATCGAGGCTCAGACTATTCCTAGAAGTGGGAAAGCCAGACCGGACAGGGCTGAGGGTCAGGTGAGGGGCACAGTCACAGCACCTGTGCTGACACAGCTGGACCCCAGCTGGAGGCAACAGGATGAGTCCACGACTGAATAGTGACTTGTTCTCTGTGGTGCTGCTTCCCCAGCCAGGACCATGAGGGACACCCACAGCAATGTGTCAACAGCAAAGGTGACATGTGTGTCAGAGCCAGGACAGACAGACAGGGAGCATCGTGTGTCACAAACACAAGCTGTGTGCACCCTGCACCCTGGAGATGGCAAAGCAAAGGGAGACTGAAATAAACAGGTTTTAAGTATTCAAGGAGATGAAGGGAAGAACAGAAACCACTTAGGCATGAATAATGCAGGTGGAAACAATAAATTGTAGATGGAAAGCATAGTCATTAAACTAATAAATAACAATGACAAGTTGATTTATAGGCTAGACAGGCATGGAGAATTAGTGAACTGGAAGATAAAGCTCAGAAAATTATTTAGAACTTCATATGTAAAATGTCCAAAATCATACATAAAGTGTATGTGTGTGTGTATGTGTGTGTGTGTGTGTGTATGTGTGTGTGTGTGTGTGTGTGTGTGTGTATATATATATATATATATATATATATATATATATATATATATCCAATTCACATTTATTTGTCATGAAAGGACAAATCCAATTTTTTTTTTGTACTTTTAGGGGTCTACTGGGTGTTCAGGGTCTCGGACTTGTAGTGATCCACCTGTTTACAGCCTCCCAAGAGCTGGGATTACAGGCACATGCCAACATGCCCAGTCTCAATTGCCATCTCAGTGCGTCCCAGTCTTTACACCTGCTTTCGGGCATGTTAGTCTGCTGAGCTATTTGGCAGGCCCTCAAGTTCAAAATATTGACAGGGTTTTATATACAAAGATGTTTAACATGAGTTCAATTTTGACAGTGAAATTCAGAACTCAAAAATAATTCTGGTGTTTACTGATGGGATACTCTTAGGGCACTAACACATTCACGTAGTGAAATAGTATGCTTTGATTAAAATTAAGTATATGCCAGATGTGGTGGCAAACACCTGTGGTTTTAGCACTTACGAGGCCAAGCCAAGTGGACTACTATGAGCTGGAGGCCAGCCTGAGCTACACAGTGAGTTGAAGGGCAGCCTGAACTGCATAGTAAGACCCTACCTTGAAAAGCCAAAAAATATAAAGTATCACATCTGGGGAAATTGGAGACTGTATATGAAAGTATATGAGAAAAGTATGCTGTAAGTTTCTGCTAATAATTATAGCTATGTATCAAGTATAGAAAAATTAATCATCAGCAAAATAGCATGATCCCAGACACAGCGCAATGATGTATTCTTTCAGTAGCTTCATAGTTAGGAGTCAGGAAGAGTTAACAACCTGCATTAGGTAATTTCTTTAATTAAAAAAATTTCAACTCTTGAGTCATAGTTTCAAGTGTTGAGTCATTATAATGTGAATGTTGGAATCTCAAGGGAATAATGCTTACTTTTTCCTCGTAAGTCACAACACACACATCTGCAAGGCAAAGGGCTGCCGTGTCACACTGTGCCCTTTCCTCACACCATCCTTGACGCACTGCAAGCGAGCCCTGCACCAACCAAGCGCAGCTCCGGGGAAGGACTTGGGCTCTGGTGACCTGCAGGCCCCTCCGACGGTAGCGCACTTTCCCAAGCCCAACACCTCCCCAGATACCTAATGCATCACAAGCCCACCTCAGGGGCCCATTTTTCTTACTTAGCCCTCAAGAATGCAGGAATGGTGTAAATGACTTTTAACCACACTTTAAATATTGTTTCTGGAAAAAGTGATATAAACCAAGCCTGAATTCCCTATATAAGCAATATTCTTTCCTAATTCCTAACTATGCCCTAAGACTTCCCATTCTACAGAAAACATA
Source organism: Ctenomys sociabilis (assembly GCA_004027165.1). NCBI lineage: Eukaryota > Metazoa > Chordata > Mammalia > Rodentia > Ctenomyidae > Ctenomys > Ctenomys sociabilis. Next base: position 651 of record PVKA01001315.1, on the reverse strand, counting down.
CTAATTAACTAATAATCTAGACCTGAAAGCTTTCTCCTGCATAGTTTGATCAAACAGAGTAGCACACATATTCATATTTTGAATGTAACATAGTATATGGATTTTCAGCATTATGGTCTAAAAACAAAAACTTTAACATCTCAAAAGCTTAGGTTGAAGAACAAACTATTTCAAAAGACTTTCAAAACTACATCTTCCTGAAGCTTAGGTGGTGACCCCAGGATGACTAAAAATCCAATCCAGATCTGTCTGTTGTCTTCAGGACTTTGCAAAAGAGATGAAACTGATTCTGCAGCCTGAGAAGCAGCACGACGCCCTGCTTTCTGGCGGGGGCTGGGAGCTCACCCTGCACCCTCTGGTTACACAACTCTGCCAAGTGCAGACTCTGCAGGTCCACACACAGCTTTTCCGCCCCTGACATCTGAATGTGCTGAGTGCTCAGGGCCTAGAAACTCGAAAACACTCGGCACTGTGACTCGGGACACTGAGTTCAAGGCAGAATGCACGAGACCAGGAGGCTCACGGCCTGGCTTTAGATGGCAGCTCTGAAGCTCCCACCCACTGCTCAGGAAACACCAGGACTGGGTACGAGCGCAGAAGGGTTCGCCCCAGAGCGCCTGCATGTGTGTCTTTATGCTTTTAGTGTAAGCT